>VZTD01002387.1:616981-721277 GCA_013397725.1 Rhagologus leucostigma
AGCACAGCCCCACCTGTTTTAACAGCTTTTGGAGATGATAATAGAATACATAATTTTGGTTACATTTTATATTGTAACCTAGGACACTCAATCCTCCTGTTTCCTGAGAAATAAAGAAATAAGGTAAAATTCTGTTTGTTTCCCGTTCAGAAAAGCCATTTTTAAAAAATGTAGAGGGAAATAAATGTGTCTACTCAGGTGCCCTAGGATATCACCTTAATCCCTCCAAAATCTTTTATATGGAGACTGGTCTTTCAGAAGTGCTGAGCCGTAACTGTCATTTCTTTCAGGATGTCTCAGACACCAAGAGGAAAATAGAATAAATAGTGAAGAAGTCATGACTCAGGTGCTGAACCTGAGATTCCCGACAAGTCTTAAAATATGTGATCCATGCTCTACGAGGCTGGAAGTTAAGGAACAGGACCCAGGGGAGACATGAACTTTTTAAAGAACCAGATGGAATTAGGTGGATTAGTGAAGTGCTTCTAAAATATCACTAGGTTTCTAAGTTCAGGCAACTGAACAACACTTTATAATATTTCAAACAGTGCTAAAAACCAGTCTAAGTGTAGGCGACTGAATTAAGCCTAGGAGAATTTGAAAACCTCCTCTGCTGAATAAATGAAGGGACTTGTTTCAGCTTTTTAACTCTCAACGCATACAAGTTTGAAATGTTTTAGGATATCTGGACTGTTTTTCAGGTGCCATTTACAAATAATTTAAATCCATCAGATATTCCTCTTTTTCCTTATAATACTGCAGTGTATTGTGTTGTATAATATAAAGAATTTATATAAAACCTTAAAGAAAGCTGATATGGCTGAGATAATTTCAATGTATTAACAGTAGCAGTACACTTGCTTTAAACTCACACCACAACATGCATGTATATAAGCCACGAACTTATGATCTCATGTCTACTAAAAACCCAGTGAAAACAATGTAGAAGTAATATAAAAAGGAAAAAAATAGGAGGCAATATTCATCAGGTCATAAAAGCACAGTATCACATGATTTTTTTTTATTGGATAGACCAGATTGCCTTCACATTCAGGTAATGTGATTCTGATGACCTTTCTCATCTGAAGCCCCATGCAGTGGGAAAGATCTATTGATTGTCTTAATTTCATGTTTTGCAAAAAGTTTTACGCACACTTCGTGTATTACTAAAATGCATAGTCTGTTTCTGCAGGCTTTCCTTTAAAATCTCTATTTTTAGATATTAACAATTCAAGAGGAGCATGATTTTCATCTACATAAAATTATTCACAGTATTCATTTTTGCTTCATCTTAAATAGATGTTATACTAAAATTATCTTAAATTCAGAAAGTATGTCTTGAATTTAATCTTCTAGACTTACAAAAATGAGGTTTAAATATGATTATGAGAAAATGAAACATGGGGGAGCATTAATTTAACATATATGCTATCAGATTAAAAAGTTGTTTCCATAAATCTCTTCTGTCTGAGCAAAAAAAAAAAAGGTAGAACTTTGTGATATATCTATCATTTTAATTATGTTCATGTCAGCCTTCATATGGTGTTAATAAACACTTGTATTTATACAGCACATTTATAGGAATTCATTTATTCACTAATATTTAGATCTTGATACAATGTCAAATCTCTCTGCTATGCAGAATATACAATATATGGGGCAAGAGAGGAAAAGTACCATATGAAATTACTGCAGGAATTTTACATTTGTGTGGAATTATGTCATCATTTACGCGGGTAATTCCCGAAAACTTTCCCATGGTCTCTAGCTGGGCTTTAACTGATTGATATATAAGACTGATACACTGAAAGAAACGAGGTCAAAAGTATCCCAGTCACTGTATGGTATGAAAAATCCCTTTGGCCAGTTGGAGTCAGCTGTCCCAGCCACGTCTCCTTCTAACTTCCTGCTCACCCTGAGTCGGCACGATGAGGTAATAGAGGGGGATGAAGAGAAAGCCTGTTCAGCAATAGCCAAAACATACCACCATACATGTTGCTCTGAAGAATGTTAACTACATCTCAGCCAGACCCAGTACACTCATGATGAATTAAACTGAGAGGAAATAATAAACATAAATTACATAAGACAGTTGGCTATGTGTGCTGGTTTTGATTGGGACGGAGTTAATTTTCTTCACAGTAGCTGTTATGTGGCTGTGTTTTGGATTTGTGCTGGAAACAGTGCTGGTCAACAGAGGAATTTTTTTTGTTACTGCTGAGCGGTTCGTACACAAAGCCAAGGCCTTTTCTGTCTCTCACCCCACATCACCAGCAAGGAAGCTGGGGGTGCACAAGAAGCTGGGAGGGAACACAGCCAAGACAGACAGACATACACAGCCCAACTGATCAAAGGGATATTCAAGACCATATGGCATCATATAAAGCTGAGGGGAGAAGAAGGAGGGAGTGGAGTGTTGGCATTTTTTCTTCCCAAGCCACCATTCCACATGAAGAAGCTCTGCTTTTCTGGGGATGGCTGCACACCTGCCTGCCCATGCGAAATGGTGAATGAGTTGATTGTTTTGCTGTCCTTGTGTGCATGGCTTTTGCTTTATCTATTAAACTGTCTTTATCTCAACCCACAATTTTTCTCACTTTTACTCTTTTGTTTCTCTCCCACATGTTGAGAGTGTTGAAAAAGTGGTTATGTGGTGCTTAGTTGCTTTCTAGGATTAAACTGTGACAGTCCTTTTTGGCATCCAGCTTGAAGGGCTGAAGATAACAGCAGGTTTTATTGCAATAAGTTTGGCTGTTGTTGCTGACAAACAGGGGCTAACAAACAGGGGCTCATTGAGCCTGGAAAAGAGACAGCTTCAAGGGGACCTAATAGCAGCTTCTCAGTAACTACAGCGGATAGGTGAGGTGATAGAGGAGATCGATCAAGGCTCTTCATAGCCGTGCGTGGTGGGAGGATTAGGGGCAACAGGCACAAGTTCAAACAAGAGACAGACTAGGTACAAGAGGAACCTTTTTCCTAAAAGGACAGTCAGGCAATGGATCAAATAGCTCTCAGAGACTGTGCAGTCTCCAGCTTTGGAGATTTTCTAGACCTAACTGGACTAAGTCAGTTGGACCTCACAGGTAAACATACTTAGAGCAGAAGGTTGGGCTAGATCTCTCCCAACCCTAAGTATCTTATTATCCTATGAAATACTTCTATTTTCTTGTTTAGGCACAGCTCTTAATAGTGCTTCTCTGGAGACTTTTAATAGCATCCAGAGGAAATGTTTATATGTATATAATTACTAGTAATTTTCTACCTCTTCTGAGAGAGAAAGACTGTAAAAATATTATTGAGAGACAGAAGCTGTTGTATCTTTTTATTGAGTAGACATTATTACAATGAACATCATTATTCCTCTTCAACTGAATTACTTTCTAAATAGGTGACCTTTCGGAATATCAGGGGTTTCTTTACAATATTTAATGAAATGTTTGTATATTTTTACTTGTAGTAGTCCAAAACCATGCCAGACTGACAATGAAGTCATAACATTCCCGAAGTCTGATTTTATACCATTATTTTTCTGTAAATTTCTGTGCTGTGTTGTGAGTCATTCTTTTGGGGAAATTGAAGTGAATTTGAGGATTCAACTTTTTTCAGTGTAGATGACTATTTAGTATCTATGTTTCAGATAACTCGCCTTAAATGTTACCAACTTAATATGTGTAGTTGTAATCTTGTTACGAAGATTTATATTACAGGTGTCTAAAATTAGCTGAGATGGTCAAAATATGAATATAAAGGTTTTCTGGTTTTGAAATTTTAGTAGCACTGGAAAGCACACAACTCAGTGGCAAAATGAAGAAAGACTTTAGGATGAATTTCAGAGTTCCTGTTTCCATTAAAAGGTGGCATAGCTTTTGTTGTGGTCTGATCTTTGGAAAGAAAGGAATTGAGTGGTTTGAGTAAACTTAAAAATATGTGTAGGTAGACACATTTGAAAAGATAACCTAAAAGATAACATTTACTCAGGAAACCCCTCTGACAAAAATAATTTTCTAATTTTCCTCATGAGATTTTTTGGTGCTATTTGGAGGAATCCTGAAGTTAGAACTAAGCAAGGAGAATAATTTCCCTTAATGTGCAGTATCCAGTACAATGATGCTTTCACAGAATCCCAGAATCAGCTAGGTTTAAAGAGACCTTTGAGACCATCAAGTCCCACCTATGACCTAACACCACCTTGTCAACTAGACCATGGCACTAAGTGCCACATCCAGTCTTTTCTTTAACACCTCCAGGGATGATGACTCTACCACCTCCCTGGGCAGCCCATTCCAATGGCCAGTCACCCTTTCCATGAAGAATTTCTTCCTTATGTCCAACCTAAACCTCCCCTGGTGCAGCTTATGTCCTCTTGTCTTGTCACTGGTTATCTGGGAGAAGAGACCAATCCCCATGTGGCTACAGCCTCCTTTTAAGTGGTTGTAGAGTGATATCATTCCCCCTGAGCCTCATTCTTTCTGGGCTAAACAGCCCCAGCTCCCTCAACCGCTCCTCATAAGATTTGTGTTCCAGACCCTTCACCAGCCTTGTCACCCTTCTCTGGACATGTTCCAGCACTTGAATGTCCTTCCTAAATGTAAGAGCCCAGAACTGGACACAGCACTATAGGTGCAGCCTTACCCCCACCTTGCCAAGTACAGAGGGACAATCACTGCCGTGGTCCTGCTGGCCACACTACTGCTGACACAGTAGGGGTGCCATTGGCCTTTCTTGGCCACGTGGGCACACTGCTGGGTCATGTTCAGCCTGCTGTCAGTCAGTACCAGTACCCAGGTCCCTTTCTGACTGGCACTGAATCAATTTGTCGTTTTGTAACATGTGACAGTTAATAGCATATGCAGCTACTAACAATACCTAGAAGAATCATTTATTGTCACTTATACAGAGATAGTCTGAAAGCTCTTTCAGTAAAATGCACAAATAAAAACAACTTGCTGAAGATTAGAAACTCACAAAGAGAATGTTTGAGAAAATTTTTAACATCTTTTACTAATATTGAACTGTTATCTAAGGAAAACTAAGTGAGAAGAAGTCAATAATAGCACAAATTTACAAAGCCTGGCATCTTTCTAAGCATGAGTACATTGAGTGCATCTTGAAGTCTTTCACTGTCTAAATTTTTTTCTAAATTAAAATCTTGAAAACTTTTAGTCTGTTTAGTACATTAATTGTATCATATTAAAGAGATTAATTAAAGAGATGAAAATACATTTTGTCTCCCATTTCACTATTTATATCCACATTATAATATTTAAGGCATGAAAAGCCAGACACAGGTTTTATTGCTTTTGTTAGTACGCACTAAAATTTAAGTGTTAGCATACAGAAATGTGGTTTTGCCAGTCCTAATATGCAGCTCACATGATAGCAATGTAATATCTGTACTTCTTGAGTTTAACAACATTAATGAATAAAAACATTTCATGCATGTCTTTTGATTCTAATGATGCAAACCTAACCAATCAGCATTGTGAAAATATTTGCATTAATTATCATGTAATTAGATAAATTATTTATCTTTCCTTACAGCTGTGAACTGCTGTCAGACAGCTAAAATAGATTTGCATGTAAATTTATATAACTTCAGTAATTTCAGTATGTTAACTTGTTTAAAGCTTGTGAAAGAAAATGATGGCTGGGAAATAGGATATTGTGAAACCTGGTTGATTTGTTGGTTTCAGTAATATCATTGATTAAAAATAATTCTGTGATGTGCTGTGGTATAACAACTTCTTGTTTGTATCAGGTCTCATGTAGCTATATTACATACCAACTTTAAGAAAATCTGTGAGTTAATTGCTAAGGTACCTTAAACAAATGATTTATTACCTTTTTGCTCAAAATGTATTACTGAAAGATATTCCACCACTCCTTTTACATAAAACATTTTTGAAATATGAATAGTTCACAGTTTAGCTAAAAGATTGTTCAGCAATCCTGCATGGATACTGTAGGTTACCATTAGGTTTAGTCTAATTCTGAGACTAATTTCCCTAAGACATATACATATAATGAAATAAGGTTTCTCATTTATGCAGCTGTCCAATGTGTTATACTGCTATTTAAAAGATAATTACTTTTTAAAGTAAATTCATCATTGTACAACAAAAAAAGAACTTTGAGGAGGAAATATCTGTCAAATGCATCACACTAAAAATGTTTAAGAAAGATATTATGAAATCACTTTAAATCACAGTTGATGGAATTGACAACTACTGAAAGCTTGAATGAGTTTCAAATCTCATAAATCTGAGTAAAGGATAATGAGGAGTGGTTCATAAAAAATGAAAAAAAATAATTTAATTGAAAATCTATTTAAATCTACCCTTGATTTCCTAATTCACTTGAATTTGGCTCTTAAATGCTGTGTCAATTCCACTGTTTTTCATTCCACTCTATTGGAGGAATTTTCAATATATTCATTCCTTCTCTATGTCTAAGATCCTTGTTCTTTGATGATTTTTTTATTCCTAAGCAGAAAAGTCGTCATTATGTGCATATAATCATAGCTGCATATAATCATTATTACTTCTAGTATAAGTATGAGATGTTTTTATCCCTAGCTACATATTGAAAATTTGAATACAAGGTTAGTGTATGTTGTAAACGACCAAGACCAACTTGCAGTTGAGGACTGCCTTCTTACAGGGTTTTGATGTATTTTTTTTTTTTTTGATGGTGGTGGAGGTATTTGTTTTTGCTTAGCCTTTTCTTTTGTTGTTTATGTTGATCATACTCCCTTTCTTTACACTGTTTCTGTTAGTGCAGTTAGTATCTGTTAGGCAAGCTAACAGAAGTGAAGCTAGTGTTTAAAAAATTATTAGAGGAACAGGGTTTTGTACTTGCTTTTTTGTCTGGGTTTTGTCTTTTTTAAAATTATTTTTCAGTATTTTTTCAAATAAGTATCACAGCAGGCTCTTTCTACCTTCTTGCAACCAGTACCGTACCCGTCCTATTAATGAATTGACCTGATGTGTATAACCATGTATGCTACAAATTACTCCTTTATTTGAGATGGTGGCTGCAGTGAATGTTGATAATTAACTGAACAAGGGATTCTTTTGCCAAGATGGTTATTTATATGCACAGTGTCCTTGTTGAATAATTTATAGTAGCTCATTTTGTTAATACAAAAATATTAATGATGCTTTCATACACTGAAAATGACAAAATTATTTAATAAATGATGGACTGTCAAATCATTTCCTCAATCCTAATTACAGATCTAATGCTATATCTAATGTAATGAAAAGGTCCCAAGAGAAGGAGTTAAATGAAGCTGAGGTTTACAAAATTGTAATTCAAAAATTTCATTTGAAAACCTGAACATTTTTAGAAGATGCCTGAATCTGTTGGGACCTAATTCACAAAATCTTCTTTAGCAGCAGAACTAGATATATATAAAGAGATCCTCTGTGAGTCTTTGCAAATCATTGCTCACTTTCTTCCAGAGTACTGTAAGTTTGTAGAAACTAAGCAACCCCCTTACAAATACCCTCAGATGGACTTAGCTATCACTGAAATAAAGAGAGAAAGCAAGTAACACTGATCAGGGTCTTCAAGAAGAAAAAAGAACATGCAGAGTTCTGATCTTTGTTCCTAATGTTGTCCCCATTTTCTTATATTTAATTACTGTATAGTGTAAAATACAAAACTAATATTGGGACTAAGTAGAATCATGGAATCATAGTAACAAAGTATTGCAACAAAAAACATACCTGATACTTTCCAGGTGAATGGCAACGGATACAGGTGTACCAGTAAAAGAGAAGCATGGTCATTATGCTTGGATCTAATGTAGGGATACAGGGAATACTGGAAAGCCATTCATATTGGAGATGGCTGTGGTTTTTTCATATTAGGAATCTGAAAAGCTGACGGTGACTAATATGTTTTAAACTTAAGACATGCAGATATGTTTAGATAAATGAATTCAAATGATTCCTTCCTTTAATTTTGGAGCTTGGTTCATGAAATGGAATTTAAAGAGAAGAATTAAGCATCAATATTTTTCAAAGTATATTTATTTAGATGATCTAGTCATCAATGAAATATTAGTCAGGGATTATTTTTCTTCAGATACAGATTAACAGTTTTATCATATGGTTCTTTCTATGTAATGAAGTGTGATTCTCTAGTTTTCCTTGTGACAGTCTTGATCATGTATACATTCTTCTTCCATTGTTTCCAGATTTGAGGAATTCAAGTTGGATAACAAAATCAAAAGTGTGCATATATGCACAGATGCACACAGGCACAGACACATACACATATTCATATATACACATAAATATATAATTACCCTCCAGTATCTGATTAGTGACATCTTAGCATCTATCTAACTGACATAATTAATACCAATATCAAACTCCTTTGCCTGAATTTCCTTCACATCTGTATTTTTCCTTGTCCAATAATAATATATGATACTGAAAATTCAAGTGATCATTCCCACAAAATAAAAAAAAAACAGTTAAAAAATTAAATAACATATATACAGGTTTATTACTGTCATCTTTCATCATAACACATAACATACATTCAATCGGGCTTGGATTTCTAATGATAATCGGTACCTGATTTGGTAGGAACATGTAAAAGAAAACAACACTGACTTTGCATCCCTTATTAGAGCAACCATTCATTTAATTTCAAGAAATGTGTCAGTATTTTCTTGTTAAATAGGAAAAACTGAATTGAGTAAAAAAGTTTGGGACCATATGTTAGTTTTTCTTCATAGAAAATTATTACCACCAAATCAGAATAATAGTGTATTTAAAACACTTTCCACAGCCATAGTATTTCCTTATCCCTGGAACACCACAGTTAAGATATCTGTAACTCTGAGTCAGGTGCAATGGTGGTTGTGACTATAAAAATAAATGGATATAACCTCATAACTGATTTCACAAAATTTATGTTGGTGGTAGGCACTGACTATAAATACTGCTGACACAGCTATCACATTTTAAAAGATTGAGCTCAGAAAAATTAATATGCACAAACAGAAGTCACGGTAGGTGGCTGTTTCTTTACAAATGGTGAAACTCATCCAAGCAAGCTGCATTACTTATGAAGAGTAGTTTTACAAATGACTGTGCTGTGTTATCGCAAATCTACTCCCTGGGGTGACAACCAACATGACTTGTAGTTTGAATAGACTCAAGTAAAGACTGAGGCTAAGAGAGTCTGATCTAATCATACTTATCTTTGAAAAATAATACAACTAGATTAAATGTGCCCTTCTTTTTCATTGTGTTTATACACTGGTTTGTCTGTGGATTTCAGAGTGGAAAGAAGTCATACAAAGGACAGTACTACATCATTTTTGGCCTATGTTTCAAGAAATAAAAGAAATGAATGGCTGTCACTTGCCATCAAGACTTGTACTTTACTCCACTCATGTTCCTTACCAAAGTCAAAGGCCAAAGACTGAAAATACATTTTTAATTGAATTTTAAAACCATACAGGCTAATAAAGTCAGTGAAGTGCATACAAATCATATTATCCAGTGCTTCTAGAAGCTTTAACTCATTTTGCCTTACAGCTAAAGAAAAATGTGTGCTCATCGTAGGAGTAATAAACATGGGTAATTATGCATAATTATAGAGATTAAGTTCCAATTAAGGTTCAATTTCTGTAATAATCCTATCCAAAAGTCTTTTAAGGTTTTTGGTGGCACTAATGAAGACCAAGGTAACAGAACATTGTAAGGATCCTTATGATTATAGGCAAAAAGTGACTGTGGATCTGGTTGGCTTGAATGCATTGACGTGTTTTAACAGCATCAAGTTTTAAAGTGCATATTTCTTTTTGCTTTAGAAGTTCTAATATTTCCCTATAGCATCATCCTAGATCAGAAGAATATTTTTATATCATACAGAAACACTCTGCTTGCCATATTGAAAGAGGATTTGTTTTTTGTTTTGCATTTGATAGCAGAAACTGATGCATGTTTGTATCTCGGTCAGTTGTACACTTGCCAGTTCTGCTATGCTAAAAACAATATTCTAAATTTTGTTCTACCTAAATGCCTTTATGTTTTTGAATATTCATTACTTTAGTGAGATTGAAATATTTCACATCTTATTTTATTAAGAAGGAAAATAATCTTCAGTTACAAAAATAGAAATCAATACAATTAACATATCCATGTGATGTTCTGCAGAAACTGTTCCATGGTAATAACTACTGAGAACATACATATCACTCAAATTCTTGTTACATAATTTTGCATACCATCAACTTTTGCTAATTTTATTTGTTAAACAGGAAGCCTATTGTAGCAATACATTCAATGTTTTAAATTAATAGTCTTGTGCAAGAAAAAGTAACTACAACTCCAAGTTAAATATTTTCTTAAGTTTTATTTTTAGAATTCCTGAAGATAGTTACTACAGAAGGTAGAATGCTTTAAGGGTAGCTTGGGAGGTAGGCAGGGCCAGATGAAGTGATATGACTGCAAATGAGGCAGGCAACTAAATGTGTACGCAAGGCAGCTGGAGGCAGTAGTTCTAAAGTTTATTAAAAGTAAAGAAAATAAACTAACATGCATTAAAATAAAATAATTTTACACCTTAAAATGGAATAAATTTTAAAATAATCAGAAAACAAACATTATTAATTGGAAGAATTTCTCATATTAATGTAAGTATGACTCACTTGGTAGACTGTGCTCCTTAAGGCTGCATACCTATAAATGAGAGGGAAACCTGGAGCCCTTCTAGAAGGAATTCACTCACCACCACCAACCAAAAAAAAAAGAGTACAAAACCCTAGACTCAGTAAGACCGAATAGTTATTTGCTGATCTCTTTAGAACTGTATTCTATCTCTACAGATTTAGAATCCAAATATCTTTATCTGTCTACAAGTTTCATAAAGCAGCTTCAAATTACAGTTCACAGGTAGTTTTAATATTATACTTGACTGGAAGTTTAAACTTTTGCAATCACAAGGCCTTTCATTTTCAGCAAAGGGAAGAGTATTCTATTGTTACAACTACAGAAGATATAGCGTTACGCAGGAGTCTATTCTTCCCATACCTTAGTCAAACCCTGGAGATCTCAAAGTGGAAGTAGGGAAATTTACCTTATTATCTAGCTGACTGGGAAGCTAAAGTGCTGGTATTGTCAGATATTAAAAAAATAAATAAAAATAAAATTTTTATTTATCTGTCTTTTCTGTATTAAATTCATCTAGCATTGTTAGTAGGATTTTCTAAAGTTATTTGACTCAGGTATAGCTAATAGCATACACGGTCATATGATATACATGAGATTAAAATCTTTTACGTATAAAGTTACAGCTATAGGAAGATATTCTGGATTTGCGTCTCTAGGTATTATCTACATTTAGCAGTATGACATGACATTGTCCTGTTATGCTTAAAGCTAAACCCAAAACCAACTATAGACATGAAGACTTATGCCATTACAAAACATCTGGACCATAATATACATGATAATGTAAATAAAAGAATTATTTAAACAAATATTCACACAGGGCATAATTAAAAACTGTCATAGAATCAGTATACTCACATTGGAATTTACTTAATCTAGGCCACTACAGATCTGGTCTGAAAACCTTTGAGAGTGATTTATTTTGTACAAGTAAGGACGCATAATTCTTACTTTACTAACATGATCGCGAATATAATGAAGACTCACAACCAAAGCATATTGCTTGCTTATTTACCAGTAAAGTTTAGGTTGAGAGGAAAATATTTTTTTTTCTCTAACCTCACATCCTTACTGGTTGCTCTTGATATCACATCTATTTCAAAAGAACATCACCTGGAGATTACGACTTCTCTCTAACCACTGAAAAAAGATAATTCAAAAAGGGTCCCAGGTGGGATGTAGGTGCTCATCCCGAATACAACTCAGCCATTGTATCTTTCAGCAGATGGCTATGTCAGTGTGCAGTGAATCATGAAATTTCCACTGTGGTTTTTTTGCTGCTGCCTCTCCAGAAACAGGTCAAACTTTATCAGATACATCAGTCAACCATTCTAGTTACTTGCAGTAAGAAGAATAATGATTATGACTGCTTGAAATTAATTCATTTCATTCAAAGCAGTTATTGTTTCACCTTGACCTTCAGGAAATATTTTTCTATCTATTGGCATAACTGTGTTAATATTTTCAGGTGTTTACATGTAAATGTGTAACAGAAAATGTCTTGAAAGTTATTATAAAGTAAATTAAATTTACTCAACTATATTCTGAATGTTAGATATAATTACCATTAGATGCACCGTTTTTCATTTTGGAATTACCTATGCAAATTACATATGGAATAGTCATAAAGATAAGAAGAATATTAGATAAACATTGCTTTGTGCTAACAATAAAAAATGATGGTGAGGTGTGAGGTTTATCATTTAGCAAAGTTATGTCTAGGAACAGTGGTTTTGTACTGTGTGAAAATGAGTCTGTGTATTCTCCCTTCTCTTGCTTAATTCAAAGATAACTGGGATTCTTCCTACTTTGACTTTTCCCAGTATTAATAATGTCATTGTTTAAAATTATGGTAAAAATTTAAGGATGAAAAAAAGCCTTGGCTGCAGTAATATTGGAAAAACGAAATTAGAAACCACACACCGGCAGCTGAACACTCTGTACAAGGAGGTCTTGGAAGAGTGAAACATGTGCAAGGCATTTATCAGACAGATGCAAACTGTTGATATTAAGGTATGATATTGAACTTGCCATATTTCTTTAGCTCCTAATTCATAGTGGACTGTCACAAAGAAAAAAAGAAATGAACTAGTGAAAGAGACCACAAATGAAGGAAAGTAGGAAAAGGCATTAAGATTACTCTAATTTATTCACAGTCAGTGCTGTACATTAGATAAGTCTGTTAGGATTCAGGGTCTTTTTAAGGGAAATCTTTGGTTCCTTCTTTATAGAAGCAGTTGAAATTTTTTACACATATGACAGAAATTATTGTCACCATTATGAGCCCCTCATGACAGAAAATGATTGTACCATAGTAGCTCTCAGTGATGAAGCAAAGGAAGTGTGAGAAATCCTTTAAAATCTGAGTTTATTCAGCAATTTTTTAATCAAATACTGTATAGTCCTATGCAGGAAGTAACCTTGTCTGGTGCTACTGTTGCTGGTGTATCATCTTTCATATTTTTCAGTAAAAGCATTCTATTCCTGCTCAAAGTATCCTAGGACTTTTTGTCACCTTGGAATTCCACTGTTTTCTGTTTGCACCTAAGAGCCCAAGAGTTGATTGGTAATTTATACTCAATCATGCATGGCCTTAGGGTGCCCTTGAAGAACTTTCTTGAGTAATCATGGGTTTTTATACACACTAGTTAAAAAGTACAGGACTTTTTTTTTTTATTATGTGGCCCTCATCCATACAAATTGTCATTTCTATTAGTTACAATGATAGAGAGTCTTGAGGGATGATGAGTATAAAAAATGCTTTCACTATGACCTGAAATATAACAATTCAGGTATTTTAGATCAATGACAGATTCATGAACCCCAGTCTGGAGTTCTCTGTGAGATTCCATGAGCTACTGATAACCAACTGCCACAGACAGAATGTACATTTTAGAACAGACTGTGGTAATACTAAACTGAAACTAAAAAGCAGAGTGAAGAAGTAGGAAACTTCTACCTCTTCAGCCTGTAGTAGAGAAGACTCCTGGTGAAAAAACCCTGTAAAGCAGTAAAAGTGAAATGATAATAACTTCAGGTTTTTGGGTTTTTTTGGTTTTTTTTAGACTCTGTTTATCTTTTTCTGTTAAATGTATTCTCAGTGTATGACTCAGTGACTCAGTGAAATCTTGTGAGTCCTTTCCAGCTTTGTATGTCTTCCCTATGTTGATTATTTCAGGTTTTTGTCTAGTTGAGTTACAGCATTTTCTTGAACGCCTCTATGTCTTTCTAGTTTTATTACAAGCTTATTGTAACTGAGTCTAATTACTATATTTAGAATCAACAATGTGGAAAGTCTGTAATATCTTATTAAGTCTTTGCAGCAATGGCTGTTAACAGCTCACTTATTGTTGTGAAGAAATACATGGATAAATTATGCTCCAACTTGGGGTACAATGACATTTAATTTTGCCCAAAGAAAACTAGCTTGGTTGTGCTATTAGATGCTACCAAATAGCTATTTCTCTACATATTGTATGCAATTTAAAAAAGTAGATATAAAATATTGCGAGTAGAGGGAGACACAGTCTGATGAATATTGCATGAACAATCTAGTGTGAACATTGCTTCCTGCAGTATCTCTTGCAGAAAGGTTATCTCTGAGACTGTGTCAGGGGAGGTTCGTGTTAGATTTTGGAAAAGGTTCTTCACCCTGAGGGTGGTTGGCCACTGAAACTGAATCCCCAGAGAAGTGGTCACAGTGCCAAGTCTGATAGAGTTCACAGAGTGCTTGGACAACACTCTTGGGCACATGGTGTGACTCTTGGTGTGGTCATGTGCAGGGCCAGGAGCTGGACTTCAGTGATCCTTGTGGGTCCCTTCCAATTCAGGATATTCTATGATTCTATTACCTTCACTTCATCCAGTGGCTGTGTGACTTTATCATAGAAGGATACCAAACTAGTTAAACATAACCTTCCTTTGTTAACCCATCTTAGGCTATGGACTATATCGTAGGCAATATATGATGTATGTTTCTTTCTGGAATATTATCTGGAATGAAATCAAGTTACTTAATGGAGCCTAAAATTATATAAGATTCCTATGTTTAAGGACAGAATCTTGTTGTACTATCTCAGCAACAAAGATCGTGTTGTATTTTTAGATTCAGAATCTTGAGGTAATATCTACAAGGAGGTCTCAGTTTCTAAACCTCCCTTTCATTCAAATGAGCTTTAGGAACTGATGTGGTTATATGCTGTTACGTGGTGTAATTTCACATGCCATAGTGTAATCAGGACATATGTGGAAGGCTGATATGCATGACTCTGGACTTAGAGCTCTAAGAACCAACTACTTCCAGAGCAGGTGTTAGAGGCTTCACAATGATTAATATGATAGTAAACACTAATAGTTAGGCAACTGAGTCTTGCCTTTGATGTCTATTTTAGGCTGAGCTGAATAGCTTTTCCGGCTTTTCTGATTACTCCTCTGTCTGCGGTCCTTCTTCACAACATTCCTGTAACTTACAACAATTACAACTGTATAGTTCAAAATGGTGGTAAGAGAGAGATCATAGCACAAACTTATCCTTAGCTAGATTGTTGTTTTAGGCATGAGACAAAGTTTCATTTTTGTTATCATCTAATGTAAGATCAATAACTCCTTATCTTCTCCTGAGACAGCATTCTTCTCCATTTTCCCTCCAGAAGGAAGTAGTGGCTTTCAAAAAAACATTTTCACAAGGCACATTTGAATGAAGTTTTTTATTCATTGTGTCTAAATAAGCGAATTATTTGTGGACCTCAAGTAGCTGAAGGACTGCTTTGTTTGGCAATTAATTTTTGTGAATATTGAACAGTCTGTGGACTGCTTTTTTATGCATCAGCAACAGATAGCTAGAAAGATCAAGTAGGACTTAAGTTGTCATGGAGATGGTTTCATTCCTATAACAAGTTGAAAGTTTACTCTTTTTAGAGTTAAAAATCCAATTGTCACCTAAATATACTCAAAATTTTGCTCTCGTATGTTGAATGAAGAAAATTTCTCTGTTAAGTAAATTTCACATCTTTTTAAAAAGCAATGAGCCCTCAGAACATCCTTCAAATAATCTATTTATTCCATTAAAATAAAATTAAAGTAATATTTGTTCTGTCACTTGCTTAATATATACTATGTTCAGACTGCTTCTTGTATTTTTTTCAAGAAAGAGGCCTGTGGCCAGCAAAAAAATTATTCTGAGTAGATCACACAAGCACTGTTCTGTGATTGCACCTTCTAAAGCATATTAATTAGACTTTCTCCCCACTTCACCTAGCCCTGTATCTCCTCTTGAGTCAACAGAATAGTATTATTTTACTGGGTTTGGGTTATTTAATTCATTTAATGCAAAGGATCTGATATGATGCACAGGTTCTGTTACAGGTGCAGGAGTGTGTTCTAAAACATGGAAATGTGATTTTTGGTTGCAAAGTAAAAGTGTGCAAAAGCTTCTGGAACAGTGTTGAAAAGCTGAATAGACCAGAAGGAGGTGAAATGCTTCCAATTTCATCTTTACTGTCTAATGTCAATGGTACTTGAGAACTACACTTTCCAGAAGTGTACCATGTACCAGGAAGTATTGGTTTCTAACATGACACTTTTATCAGTCTGGAAATATGAATTTTATAGAAATGTCATCACAGGATTGGGAAAAACAGAGTATGAGACAATTTTGTGACCTAACATTTTCATTCTCAAAAGCAGAAAATCAATAGACTTAAAACAACATCTAATTAGAGTTTTCATAATCCTAGAAAACATAATACAGTAAAAGAAACTGAAAAACATAGAAACATCAAAGAAAAACATGCAAATTTCAAACAATTAGAATGGGGGGGTCTTTTATATAGAAGCAATATTATTCTGTATTAAAATATTCTACAGAGACATGTCGAAGAAAGGAGAGTTTTGTCTTAGAGCTAAGTCAACAAGTTCCTTTAAAAGTAAACAAATCAAAAGGTTATTTTTAGATCAAAAAGTCCCTTTATAAAAGTCCATTTATAGCTTGAAAAAAAAAATTATTCAGTGTATAAAATACAATTGGAATTTTAAATACTTCTAGTAATTTAGAGTGAAACAGAGTTGTTACAAATATTTCCTAATAATCATTATGTTTTACCTACAGCTCTCTATTTTGTAATTAATTGAATACTTCTAATTTGATGTGAGAGCGTTTTATTAGATATAAATGACAACAAAATCACATCCTGTGATTAATGGTGCACCATTAATCATAGATCCTCAAGAAGTCCTGAAAAAAATGTAATAAAGAAGAATTTTTAATTTCCTTTATGTGCTCTTTCTTTTCTTTATAATATTTAATGCAAGTCATCAGGGATTAAAAGGCATAAAATACTGGCTGAATGACCAGGCAGCACACTCCTAAAACTCATGAGGGTTTTTTGGGTCAGAGAACCAAATTTCCTCAAGTCCTCTGTAGCATTCTCTGCAATGGATTACAATTACTCGTTACATTAAAAGTTTCATGAAACGTCCTAAGGTGAAGCACTTAGATAATATTTTAAAATATTGCATACCTCTCCCAAGAGCAGTGATACTAGATAAATATACACAATGAAACAATGCTTAGTTTATTTTTGAAAACTGGCAAAGATACTGCAGACTTCAAACTAAACCAAAACTGCTGAATTGCACCAAACTCCATTTTAGTGTCTACTTGTCCTGAATGAAATTTCAGCAGAGCCAGACCTAATTAAATCTCAATTACAAACATGCTATGAAATGGACAGCTTCAACTCTTCTTAAAAGCTATTACATCTGAATTTCCTTCCTTATAGCTACATCGATGAACTATGAGATATTATCAAGCTTACTGTATTTTACAAAAAACTGTAGTGATTCCCATCATGAGTTACACATTCAGTCATCTAGTTCTAGGTCCTTCCATCCTTCAGCATGAAGCTATCAGTTATCTGCCGCTGAATATTTGCTATGAACATTGGATACTAAATTATTATTTAATTTCTATTAAAGGAAACATACTGGAACAAATCATTGAAAATACAATTTTAACTTCTAGTATGCTCCACAGACATAAAAAGTAGACTGGAAAAGAGTTTATTAAGAATTGACAATTTCTTATTAAGATTGAATTACAGTAGAACTGTTTGTCTCCTTCACTCTATCTCGTTCTTTTTTGGTTTCACTTACAAAGTCCCAAATATTGATGAATCTGCCTAAGGAAAGGAGATTACAGTTACTATTCTTGCATCATGCAAATTAGTGCACTTGAAAATCTTGATGAAATGAAGATTTAGCCACATTAATTCTGTGTGTGGATGATACCATTATGACTAGGATTATAATGAGCCTGAGAAAAGACAGTAATAAGTTCTGCTTTCTTTCATATGAAATGCTATTTCAATTTAAAAAAAATCAATACAACTATGTATAATGTACACTCAAATACATATAAAATAAAATTAATTTTTACAGTTATTTTCCATTAAAAAGCACTTCTGAAACTAGTCCAAATACAAATCACCAGTTCTATTATTTGAGTTTAAAAATGCCCAGGTATGAATTTCTGAAGACATTAACAGCCTGTATTTGCCCTCTATATTCATGAAAGCACTATTTATACCAGCAATACTATTGGGATATATGTATATTAAGATTCTATATTCTGAGTTTCAATTTCCATTCCAGCTCATAATGATCTGGAATATTTGCATAGTTTACACTTAATATGGAATGCGTTTTAAGGTATTTAAGTTATTCATCATTATCTTCTTGCAAGCAGGGAGAACAGACATTGCCAGCAAACAGTGTGAACAACAGTAAGTGTGAAGTTGCTGATACTAAAAGTGGAAAATCTAGAGTATACTAATACTAGGGAACCTTTTGTAAAGAGTGAAAAAAGAGAGAGAGAGAAAAAAAAAAGAAAAGTGAAAAAGGAAGAGGGTAACAAAAAAAAAAAAAGAGATTTGAAGATACCATTCAGTTTATGCATGAAGAGTTATACAACATGAGCCTAGAACTGTTCCCTCCAATTTTAGCACATGCTAGCGTGTACTGCTTCATAACTGGTCGAGATAATTTGGCCTGTATTGGTTCTGCTTCTCTTCACACAACTTGGGCTCTGGTGGATAGTTTATCAACTACTTCGGATGCTGTTTTTACTAATATGAGAATTTAAACAAGTTTCAAGGTTCTTCAAGGAAAACATGAGTGTTTCTAATTTTCCATGTTTATATTTTGTCATCATTTCAATAGCTAAAAAATGAAAGGAAATGGGATTCCAGTAGGCAACAGAAGCCCACACTTGTATAAATGTACAGTTCTTGTTCCAGTTAGCAAATATTTTCTTTATTGTGCTTTAGTAGAATTGCAGTTGTTCAGGGATACAAGCGTTCCAGTTAATTTAGCAGAAATCATTCTTCTTCCCCCCTCAAAACCAAAATAAAACTAAGAAAAATCAAAGATTTATATAGATTTACAGTATTTTGCCAACTTTTTTTTCAGTGCATCAGTGAATTACAAGTATCATAAAATAATTTGTATTACCTTGAACCCTGATGAAAACTTATCTGCAAGATCTTTGCTCTCAGGCTTTTTTATAATAATCCCTAATTCTCTTCTGATTTTCCTAAGAAGTTTTCTTCACTCAACCTTTTTCTCCTTTATGATTTTATTTCTGTTGATATTACATTGCTGAGTCTGGAAGCCTTTTCTGGGTTAATTGGTCCAGGTGGATTAATTTGGCATCAAATTACACAGCTAGTTTTTTTGATCCTGCACTAAGCTTTTTGGGGTCACACTGAGTGAACTGCATTTGGATACTTTTAAAAAAAATCAGGAATACTTTTGCAATATTTATTTTCTTAATCTGATTCTGGGCACAGTCCAAATCTCTTTGAAATTAGTGGCTAAATTCTCATTGACTTGACTGGGTGCAGAATTAGGCCTGAACCCCCTATATAAAGTTGTTTTAAGTGACTTGTCTTAGTGCATTAAAAAGTTTACGCTGCCATTGGTCTGTTTGAAGTACTTGCAGAGCAGTCACACTCCTTAGTGTTTCTCTTTTTTAAAACATACATAGATAACAACACATACACATTTAGTTTTTACAATTTCAGTTGGGCGCTGTTCCTCAAATACATATAATGACACTTTTTCTAACATTTGTGACCAATATCTATGGTTCTATATGTGATATTCCCAGATTCTGTGAACCAGTAAAAGACAGTTTTTGTCCTTAGCCTATACACATAAAGTTATATGCATCGGCTGAATGTGTTTGATCAGTGATGGATCTTAAGTGTTTTATCTGCTAATCTGTCATCCTTAATTTTGTGGCATCATTAAACAAAATACAACACTCAGAAAGGTAGAAATGAAATGCATGGTTCTTTCCTAATTCTGCATATAATGCTATGAAACATACTCATAAAATCTAGATCACAACAAGAAATCAGCTCAGGATAACAGGTAAATTCATTATTATTCTTACCACTTTCCTCTCATAACCACCTTATTGTTTACATACTTTTGACAGCTAGAAATTACAGGAACAAACTATGCATTGTAATATTGTATTACAATACTGGCATTGAAATACACTAATTCTCCATTTAGAGAGATAATAAAAGCCCTAAATAAAGCCATATAAGTCAAAGCAAGATGAAAAAATAATGTGACAAGAGAATGACAAAAAACCAGGAAGAGAAATTATACTAATGCTAGAAGAAAAGGACAAACAGACATAGAGGAAAGCACTAAAAAAAAAAGGGAAATACTGACATATTCTTCTGGGCTAGCAAATGAAGCCAAATGAACGTTTTATCTTCAATTATTCTAAACTGACCAATGAAATATAGGTGCCAGTGAAATAGGCATATTTATACAAGACTCAGACAAGATCTAGATCTTCAAAAGCCTTTGAGTGAGAAATATTTCTGTGGGTTCCATTTTTACCTGTGTAAACTAAAAAAGGGAAAACCTCACAGAAAAATCCCTTGTAAAATAAAATTAAAAACAGCTTTGTCAACAAATTACAGAATTCGCAGACTTGAGACTATTATGATTGTCTGCAAAAAAATGTCAATATGTCTACATTGACTATATTTTACAGAAGTCTGATCTTTGGACATCAGACTGGCACTTTGCATACTATCAGTTCACCTGCAGTATGATGTTTCTCCTCAGTGATTTGGCCATGCTTAACACATGCTGTCTTCTGTGTGATTGAATAGAGAAGTTAGAAACATTTTTGTTCACAATAGCTCTTGAGCCAAACAGTCAATTAAGAAAACATACGCATGGGCACAAGAGCCCACTTTCCTGTCTAGGATGTTCGGACTTTAGTTTGTATGTAGACTAATATACTCTATCAATGTACTTAATCTATAAACTTTACAGTGTTTATAAAGCCCTTACTACTACGCTGAAGAAATAATTAAATACAGAATCCTTGTCAAGTATCCTGCCTTCTAAAATGAAAAACATATCTCCATTTGAAGAATTACTCTGTTTTTTACTGGCAGCATAGTGAAATTGCACTTTTCTTTTAAGAGGATTAGACATCTTTATAGAACACAATAGGAATTAGTCAACTATATCAAGATGGGCAGGAATCTGGCACTGAAGAAAGTTTGAAATATCTGAATGGACTATGTCTCTTGGAATATCTATGTAACTTTGTAAATATAGCTGTATAAACATAGATATAATGATATGTATATACATATGTATGTATACATACGTATATATACACACACACATATATAACTATATATGCATATATATTAAAATCAACTATTTTTCTGTAGCTGTGTAACTCCCATAAATATCTAGAAAGTAGCTTTGTGATAAATGAACTGGGTTTCTAATGTTCAGCACACTGAACCAGAGCCAGCAACGGGCCCTTGTCACACAGAAATATAATGGCACCCAAAGCTGCAGTAGGAGGAGTGTCCCAGCAGGTCAAGGGTGGTGATCCTTCCTCTCTAATCAGCACTGGTAAGGCCACATCAGGAGTACTGTGTCCAGTTATGAGTTCCCCAGCACAAGAAAGATATAAACTTCCTGTGGCTTGTACATCACAAGTCAAATAAGATCATTAAGGGGATGGACATATGAGGAGAGGCTGAGAGAACTGGGACTCTTCAGCCTGGAGAAAAGAAGGCTCATGGGTGATCTCATATAAACACCTGGTGGGAGAGAATGAAGAAATGGCAACCAGACTTCTCTCAGTAGTGCCAGCTGACAGGACAAGAGGCAATGGGCACAAATAAAAAAGCATAAAATTCCATCTAAGAACAGGAAAAAGCTTTTTTTTTCACTTTGAAAATGGCCAGCTCTAATAGGCTGTCCTGACTGTGGAATCTCCATCTTTAAAGATATTCAGGATGCAACAGGTCATAGTCCTGAGCAACCTAGTCCAGTTAAATCTGCTTGAACTTCCAAGGTCAATCATTCTGTAATCTTCTGATATTCTGATTTTTTGATTCTTTGACTACAGTCACAAATTTAAATTATCTGAGGTGGAAACATGGGAAAAGGGATGACATGTTTCATGTAACCTGAAAGAAAGCTTTGATCACTAATGTTTTCAGATGATCTCTTGTTCTTCCTATGGCTAATAGCATATATTTGCAGAAGATTTAGCAAAGATTCCAAAACATCTGACTGTTAGGTCTTGGCTGGGTGACTGAGTTAAACTCCAACTGTTGCAGCAGAATTAAAATTAGGATGTATTGGGCCATAAACTTCAGGTGTCAGGGTAACTAAAAATAGTAAATTTATACCAATACAGCTGGAATCTAAAATTTGGCCAGCCAAAATAACTAGTCCGTTTAATAGCAGCTGCATAAGACTTTTTAGAATATTAGTTTGGATTTAGAATCCTAAATTGCACTTGTGAATTTTGTGAGATCACAGTTAGTAGAATATATTTATTTATGTTTCATTTCATGCACCAAATTTCCTATATTGTCAATAACTACAGTCTCTCTATTCTAAATAATTAAGAGCTATGTGAGTCTTGTGCAGTAGAAGTCTAAAGGTTTATAGGAGTATTTGACCTAACTCTAGAGACATTACAAGCCACTTTATTTATCACATTCTTTTTTTGAATCTTTGCAAAGGAATTCCAATCCATTTTGAAGATTGGTATTGGTATTGTAAAATTAGATTACTCCTAAAATAAAAAATCAGACTAAATTACTGAGTCAGAACAGGCTAGGACCCCATTTTCATAACAGTCTCAATTTTTTTTTCAATGTAGTATCAGTACTTAGCAGGATGAATAAGAAAATATTTTCCACTTTTTTTTTTTAGTTTTCGAAATACGTCACTCTAATGTATCACCCATAGAAAAATTATTGCACAATTTTCACTTTCCTTTAAAAATGTGGAGGTTAGAGTGTACAATCTATATAACTTAAGAATTTGAATACAGACAAGATTCAAGGATAGACAAGATGTAAAAGGCTATTTTTACTGTTCTTATTTTCAATGAGAAAAAAATAAAAATGCATGAAAACCTGCCTTGAATTTCAAAAATATATATATTATGTAGACAGAACACCTTAAAAATATTTCAGAATGTGTAAACCAGCTTTTCAGAAGATGATGTGTGAGTTCTCCTCTGTTCAGAGAGAAATCTCTTCTTGATCACTCCTTCATTGTCCTACAGTTTTTTTCCTATCTGTTTCCTGTCAACATTGTCAGTCTTTTGTTTTGCAAAAGTATCTCTTTATACCGAGATCTAGAGGCTCATACAGAGCTTACATATGGGTAATTCAAGTTCTGTAATGAATTCATTTCACTTTCTTGTAGTTTCACTTTGATTCTAAAATTATTTATGGTTTTAGTTTGAAACGTTTAGTCAGAATATCAGACATATTTTTCTTCTGAATTCCATTTTATGAGTATGTATATTCAAATTTCTTCCATGTCACAAGTGCCAAGGTTATTATCTGTCTAGCAAACAGAATACATCAATTTCTCAACTGTATTAAAATCTAAAATGTTTCCATGCCAAAATTTTATTGCTGAAAAAATATTACAAAACAAGAGCTTCAGAGCCATGTTATGCCCTCCAATGATTGATTTTTGTTTAGTGATTCCACTTGTCTTAATATTAAAATTCCTTTCATACTTCTAAAAAGTAAACCTTCAAAGATGTCTTAGAAATAATTCCAAATATTAGTGGTGCCTTTAATTAAGAAAGCAGGACTTGACATTTTAAAGTAAACTCTGTAAAAATGCTATGATAAGTAGCTTTCTCATAACTTATATAACAATATACATTTAGTACAATCCTTCATCCTATCTATGGATTCAAAATATAGCTGACCTGTGTTGAAGAGAAGCGAACATCTCCCCTTCCAGCCCATGAGTCCAGACTTTCTTCTCTAAAATCACTCTTTAAATGTCATTCATTTTACCAAAATATTTACTATTTACTTTCTATGCTTCCACCCCCCCCTTCTGATATCACCACATTACTAAATTGCCAAACTGCAAACCCATGTTTCAGGACGACAGGAGGTAAATCACAAGAATTTTTAATGGTGAACTATTGTTTCTGTCTGGGCTTGTACAGTGCTGTGTAACAAAGCTATAATTATTCTTCAGAGAAGGAACATTGTTTGGGGAAATAAGTTCATATAAAGAATACTGTCAAACAATGCCAAAGGCTTGGAAGAAAAAGATGTAAAATAAATACTTCATTAATTAGCTAGGATACTGTAGGGATTGAAGGTAGTTCCTACTCTATCTTCATCTGAGTTACAAATTACTTAAAGTTCCTTTACTTTTTCATGGCTGGGGATATGTCTTTGAAAAACCTTAGCTTTCATAAAATAAAAATTGTATTGAAAAATATTCTTTATCAATCTTGCAGATAGTTTTGGTTTTCCAGAAAGCATGGAAGGAATTCTGCCCCTTTGAGAGCCACCGTTTTTAACTCTGCTGGAATCAAGCTAAACTTGACTTTGGTTTACTTAAAGGTCTTTTAGGATTCTCAGAAATACTGCTGGTTTCTTGATACAAAGTTCCGTGAAGCACAAAATTTTCAGTTTCAGACTGCAAAATCTTGAGTCCTATGAATTTTTCCTAACATTTCTGCATTATGTCTTCCAGTTACATGTCTTGTGCTGAGGTGCATACTTGTGGGATTTGGTTTGAAACAGGGCCTGAAAGTGAAATATTCTGTTTAAAATTTTTATAGTAATTCAAATGCATATGTCTTACATGGCTGATCTGCATGTGTGGAAGAAAATCTGGTTTGTTGGATTTACTACACATACATGAAAAACTCTGCATTGCATGCTATATAAAGTGCCCAGTCCACGAGCCCGTTAAGTTTCCAGTACCATCTTGGATATTAAAACCATCTTGTCCTTTTTTCTCAGTCCGTTGTTTCTCAAGGCTGATAAGCTAATTTAATAATCTCAGTTATCTAAAATTATCTCTTCTTATAAGCCCATAGGACTAAATGCTAGGGATGAACAATTCTGACCTTTTCCAAGAGAAAGGTTAATTTATTGGTAATTAAATGAACCATTTGTAGCAATACTTTTTAGGAGCTAGTTTCCTACCTTTTCATTCTTCTCCTTTTTTAAGACAAAGGCAAGGACGTCATGGTGTTCCCTTCTATTTCTTTTGCTCAAATTTACTCTAAAGTGATCATTGCTTCATTTCCCACCAGCCATTCTTTGTAATGTTTTATGCTCCTTTTCCTAGTTGTTTTATTTTTCTTTTGAAGATCTGCTTGTCCAAGTAGGTTGCACATTATTGTTTGTGTTCTCTGACTGAACAAAAAGAAAATGTGTTTCTACCAATATTACTTGCACATAAGACGAATTTAGTTTCTCTGATAATTTGTGTATGTAAAACTCAATTGCTATGAACATCTATGGAAAAGAGCCAAAAAGCATGAAGCTAGCCAAGGAAATGCATTTTTAAAAGAGTTGACAAGTATTCTTATTTATTTAACATTATTCTGTCACTCTAGCTTTCCAATAATCCAATATCCTACTAGTCCTTCCCCTGATTCCAACTAGCATTGTTCAAAGTAATTTCTAATATTGATATCCAACCCAGTTCAGCCTGTTGAGCCAATAAAAATAATGTGCTAGTATGAATAAGAATTAATACATTTTCATGTTTCGTGATTGTGACTAAAATATTCAGCATAAAGACACAAAAAAGACATAAACTTACATCTGTTAGCAAATCCTTTGTTACTTATTTTTGGAACCACGATTCTTATGAGTATTTCTTTTGAAAGTGCCAATTTGGAAAGAAGTAGTAGATTCTTTGTCATTTAAATTTAATGGTCTTAATTAAATTTAATTAAATAGAATTTTGTGAATTTGAGATTCTTTTCACTATTTTTGTTATCTTGTCTTCTGGGTGTGATTAATTAGGTGGGTGGGGTTGTTTTTTTCTTTGGATTTTTCTAATACATACACTGTTCAATTAAGTATGGCACTGGGATGCTAGGTATTAGAATGATCTCTTATTGCATCAGTGTGTAGGAGTAGCTGATGATAACATGTTTTACCATTTGTTACTTTTTGGAATATTTATACTAATAGCAAAATGTAACTTCAATGGAGATTTGCACAATTTAGAGCCTAGAGATGGATGATTATAACAAAAATGTGTTTCTTAAAAGATGAATGTATATATTGGGGAAAAAGGCAATAAAAAATTTACTAAATTTCAGATGAGGGATAATAAGATTTACTATCTGGAGACATTTTTTCCTCTCAGTGCTTAAGGGACGAGTTTAGATAATTAGTTAATACCTAACTTTTAATACGTCACTTATGCTAAGTATGTCATCCTTTGTTCTGCAGTTTGTTTTCAGCTGAATCTGCCATAATGCAGAGTCACTGGGACACAGTAAACTAACATTAATGGATAGCTTGCATATCAGCAGCTTTCTAGGAGTGACTTTTTAGAAAGGACTTAAAAATCAGAGAAGGAAACAAATTGTATTTGGCATTGCTAAGTTAAGGGCTATTATTCACTGTAGTTACCCGAAAAGCTAGATTAAAGGTAGCCCAGTTTCGTCTGTACTCTTTCAAGTACAGTACTGAACTCTACTTATTATAATATTCTAGAGAAAAAAACACCAAAAAGAAGCAAACAACCACAAAAAATATTATAACTTTCTACAGACAGTGAAATTTCCATAATATTTCCCAATTATTATTGTAAGTTCCCAATATCCTTAGGTTGTTGAACATATCACTTTGCTCATCTTTATTATTACAGTAGATCAGTGAATTGGAGGAGGACTCTCAATAGCTAGGGAACATTCTTAATGTTACATTATTTCATAATGACAGATTATTTCGTGTGAAACATGCTGAAACTGCTGTCAAACTGACTTTATCTTTTAGGAAATTAAGCTGCATTATCTCACACAATGCAGACTTCATATAAAAGCAGCAAAGCGAATCTAGTGGGTAGTTGTCAGGAGATAATCACTCCCCTTGGGAATTATAGATATTCAGCTAAATCTCGTATCTTTTACAGCCTTAGGGATATGATTATATTATGACAAAAATACCCCTGCTGCATTACTTACATTTTTCAGTGAAGGACTACCTGCAATCATCTAGTTGAAATACCTCAAGAGAGCATTTCTTTATGCTATTAAATTTCAAGTCTAAAATAACCACATCAGAGAATATTCCTCATTCAGCTACAGAGTTCTAAAACTTTTTTAAACTTACTGGAAAGTTTCAAAGTAAGAGGCTTCTGCAATAATATTTATATTAATATTTTAAAAAATTAAATGAGATCTATGCGTGACATTGATCATAAAAATAACATATACAGTACTGATAACAATGATACAATAGAAAAAAATACAATTGAAATAGTATTAGAATCAGAAAAGGTGCTATTCTTTTTGCTGTTTTTAAAGCCTCAAGTACATATTAACTGATTCCAAGATCAGTGCTAGCCTTGCCTCTGGGCCAAGTAGAACGCAATGACTTGAAAAGTGACTTGTAGCATTGTGGTATCTTTTTAACCATATCTGTATAAAGAATATACTTCCTCCTGGAGTGATTTTGTTTAAATTTAACTTGAAAAAAAAAACCATCTATGGATCTGGTTTAACATTTAATTAATATATTTATGAAAATTGTGTGATAATTTAGGGATTTCTCACTTCAGCAGCAGAAGAGATATTGGGAGAGTGGGGAAAAACAGTTTTTACTCTTTTTGAGGAAATGAAACTGTTTTTTTTCTTCATTTTGATTATTTGCAACAGTATTTTAAACTTAAAGAGACTGTTTCTTTTGGGTATCTGTGAAACAACACATGAAAGCAGGTCTTCAAAATGAGAGTTAGCAGTGGAGGAATAGACATCTTCTATTTCAAAGTCTATGGGACAGAGAAGTTAACCTCAAGGGCCTGAACCCACATTCCCTTTTTGCAAGAGTTAGGATTTATCTCTAAACTACATGTTATTGTGGCCTTGTTTCACAGTGTCTATATGTCTAGTTGTAATAATTGAGCACCAGTTAAAAACTTCTAAACTAGCTTTTAACAAACGGTCTTTTGTATCAGAGGTACATGTCAGTGTAATTCTATAGCAAGAAAATTTTTCTGCTGATTGAGACCTCTAAGACAAACTAGGAGTACAGACGTAATATTAAGACAAAAAAATTAAACTAAACCTTGCTAGTCAAGGGATCTCATTGTAGTACTGAATTCAAAATGGTACAGACAAACCTTTAATACCAGTGAAAAGTTTACCCATATTTTTACATAACGGAGACAGTCCAACTAAAAGAAAATGTATTTACCCTATAGTTTGGAGATTAGAACAAAAGTTGTTGAAAGTTGAATGTCCCGGTTAAATTTAGGTGAGAGTAAACTAAAATTATAGACATTAAGACGAGTTTGTCTAAAAATTATCACTGTGCAAACCAGGTATCTAGGATCCCACTGATCCCATTACATTTCCTAGAAAACCACCTGAGCGCACTAGTGGACTTTGATGTCTGGGGGCCTCTCCCAGCCTGCCCATGTCTCAGGACACAATTTTAGTGCCCAGGGCCATCAGACCATGCCTCAGAGATGCCACAGCAGGGCCAGTCTCCAGCTCCCTACAGCCCTGCCCATCCATGGGCCCTGCCAAGCCAGGTCCACTCACATTCCCACATCCCAACACAATCTCTGCTCATCTCCAAATCTCTCCCTGGCCTTTTCAACTTCGTGTCTGACCCTGCTTCCCTTCACCAGGCCTGACTCTGATCCCCAGCCGTGGGCCAATGTCTTGGCCTGATCCTGTCCTGGTCCCACCCTCACAGATGTGCCCAATGCCCTGGGATGAGGGATGTCTAGCCAAGTGCCCCAGCTCAGAGTAGGGACAGCTACAGCAGGTTGCTCGGAACTGTATCCAGCTGAGTTTTGAATATCTCTAAGTATGGAGGTTTCATAACCACTCTGGGCAATCTGTTCCAGTGTTTGACCACCCCCCAAGATGAAAAATTTTTACTGTTTTGGTGACATTCATCTTTTTCCTAGTGTACATCAATTGTGTCATGTCCTGTTAGTGATTGCCAGTGAGAAGGGTCTGGTTGGGTCTTTTTTAATCATCAATTTTTTTCACATGGTGATAAGATCTCCTGGAACCTTCTCTTCTCCAGTATGAATAATCACATTTCTTTCTCCGCCTATATGAGATGCTTCTGCCATTTAATCTTCTTAATGGCACTGACGCCTGGTCTTAAGGAAAGTGTTTATGAGGTTGCAACAGGTTTCTCTGAATATACGTATTCTGAAGTTTTATGTCCAAATTCACCCATGAAAATTACATGGATTACATCCATTTTTATGAGCAAGTTTAGTTCATCATTCAGATCCAAAACTGCTTAAAAAACCAAGATATCCAAATAGTGGAGCAGATTTTCCCATTAAATTTTTATGCAGTATTTCATACAGGGTCTAATCTTCTTCAGGAATCTAGAAAATCTATTGCCAGTAAGGCTTATATATTGATCAATATCTTACCACCTCGTTTTTTGTGTTTGCTGCCAATATATCTGATAAAGAGCTTGAATTTAGACTAATAGTGTTACCTGGTGAAAGGTAATCCAGAGTCCTTATATCTGGACATGGAGAGCAGCAAGGTGAAGCAGTATCAGAAGAAACAACGAAACTTTAACAGTACAGTAATACAAATAAAACAGTAGCATGAAAAACAAACAATAATTCTAGTAAGGAACTGAAAACTGTACCACAGAGGTTATACAAAGTTAATCTCTTCAGAAGTTTTTTATGCTAAATTGAAATTTGGCAAGAGATGGAATAAATGATGATGTTGTCAGCACTGAAGATATTTCAGTAATGATTGAGGAAGTGAATTGAATTCTAAACAAGAGAGAACTGCTTTTAGTTGTCTGAATGTAGCACCTAAATGAACGTCAGCTGCCTAATAGTCAAAAGAAATACAGTCAAAACTCTAGAAACCTATTCAGCTAACAAGTATAGATATCTGAATTATTATTTCAGCTTCTCTATTTATGCCTTCTGTGGAAATATTGAACGTGTAATACCTCTCTTTAAAGACTCCTAAAGCCTCAATGAAGTCAGTGAAAAATCACAGTAACAGTGCTGAAGTGTGTACATGAGAGTTAATGTAATATAGGTATTTTGGGACATTCTACCTGAAATATCAAGAAAATAATTTGGGTTTGAAATTGCAAAATTTATGTCCATAACATGATTGACAGGACTGAAAATTGTTCATAGAAATAAATAAAACTGCCGGTTCTCTTACTTGTTGTATAGGCTATGATAGAGAAAATTTTCTCTGTAGTGCTATATGTGGTGCCATCGGTGCCATTTATATTTTTGACCAAAACAAAATTGATAAGACACAAGTATTTTAGCTTTTCCTGAATGGTGTCTGCACACATCAGGGCCTTCTTGTATATTACTTTATCCATCAGTGAATAAAGTGGGGGAGCAGAGTAACTGGGAGGGGACACAACCAGACAGATGACATGAACTAAGCAAAGAAATATTCCATGTGCATAATTTCACATTCAAGAAAATTAGGGAGAATCAGTTTTAGCAGGACTTGCAAACTTTTGCTCAAGAACTGTCAGGGTATCAGTCTATGACTGCCTATTGCCTTTGCATCACTTTGTATAATTTTGTTTTCTTCTATCTTCTTCCACTTATCCTTCATTATTAAACTTTTTTTTTTTAATCTTGACCTATAATTGTTCTTGCTTTATTATTTCTTTCCTCTTCCCCTGTTCTACTCAGGGTGATGAGGGGAGAAGAGTGAGCAGGTGGGTGGTGCCTACCACCCTATTGGGATTACTCCATGACAGCTGTAAACCTGGATGAGATTAATCTCTCTCAGAAAGCCTGAGTAATTATTTCTTTCTTGAAAATTATGGGATTGGCAAGAAATTCAACTTCACTGTTTGCAATCAGGATTCTATCATCCTCATTATCCGGAAGTGCTATTCCAGTCTGTGGTTTGACCACTGTTGTAATAAACAGATGCACATATTACAAGACTTTAGGGAGGCACTGATTATCTAGCCTGACTTCAGCATAACACAGGTCACAGATTAATTCTTTGAATTACTTGATTCTGGACTACATAAACTTTTCCAGTAGAGCACACATTTTTAGTGATGAATTCTCCACCACATCTTGCAAGTACAGCAGATTACTATCATCACCATTAAAATTATATTCTGCATTTCTAATGTAAATTAACCTTTTGTCGGCATCCAGGCACAAGGCATTGTACCTCAGCCTGTTAGTCTGAAATGACAGGATACTTGGTGCAGAATCTTCTAATCCAGATCAGTGTATCTTAAGCAGAGTTTCAGGTTTAGAAATGACAGTGTGATCAGTTGTCATTGTAAATTCTTTACTTTAACATGCTATTCTCTGTTCTGAAATTTTTGAAGTACTTTAGACGAATTGCCACAATACTCATCAGACTATATTCTCAGTCTGAAAATATGGCTTCACAGCAGGCCTCAATAATTGCTATTCGCTACTGGTTTTACAGTTTGTCATCCCAATATCAATAAATGGTCTCATTTCTAATTTGCCCCTCTTTCATCATTCTTTTCAATTTTGATTATGAAAAATTTTACGCTCTTTTGCATATAACTGATACCAGCAGAAGACAAGAATCAGGACTAGAATAAATCCCTGTTATGCACATGCAGTCATTATCTATGGATAACCCCAATTTTGAAACCAGTGGTGAGTCAGTTTTTACTTCATTTAATATTTACAACACTGATAGCATTCTAGTCTCTTTATTCCAAAACACTGGTTCATATACATGCCTTACAGTCTCTCCTCCTACTACATCCCCACTATTATTTATATTAAATTCTCATAATATCTCATTTTAAAATACAGTAGATGAATCTGCTTTCCATACACCAATCTTAGCTGTCATTTTTTGAATTCATCCTGATTTCAGCTATTAAATTATTGTTTAAGTCCTCTCTAAAATTTCCCTATAGGAAACTGATTTTGTTCTGACTGTGAACAGGGAGGAATCACAGCTGCTTACACTGAAATGTTAAGAGCAAACTGTTTTAACTTTCTTGTAAACAAAATTATAAGACTCTAAGCAACTTCAGGATGAAAGGGAATGTACTTTAGCTGTCATTCTTACATTTTGAGGTACTGCGGTGAGAAAATCAAGGTTTGAAGATTTACTCTTAAGAAACTAAAATAAAAGTTACCCATCTGACTCCTTCATAAGAACATTTGCAACGCCAGCTCTTACAGCAGTCACATCAAAAACACATCATGATATCCACACCTACAGATTCAATGGGAGGCATGGCTTTAAAAGAGTTATAGTAGGCATAGCACCTTTGAATTTTATCAGTCTGCAGGGATTTGCATGTACACTTAAACTCTCAGAGGACATGGATCAGACTATAATAGGTAGCTTTTTTTGCTCCAGAGCCACCTTTCAGTCACGTGTATATACAATAAAATTTTCATAGCAGAAGCAACATGACTAGAAACAAGCTCATGCTTTACTATATTTGCACAATTCAGTGTGCTATATTTTAAAAGAACAGTACAACCCTTTTGCAGAGAATATCAGGACGATGGTAAAAGTGCTTATGTAGCTTTGTCTTCAGAACTAGTTTGGAAAACAAATGCAGTAGCTGTTTCATGTGCTTTAAATTTATACTGTCGCTATATCTCTACTACTCTTATTTCAACATTCTCCGGGTATTGAGGAAAGCTGTTCTATCTCCACACAAACCAATTTTGCAGCATTATTAATTTATAAAAGTCTGTAGCTATTATAATTTAGTGCAGTTGCTATAGAAATCTGTACAAGAACACAAAAAATAAAAAGAGTCAAAATTAATGTGCATTATAGTCTAGTTGCCTAGAGTGCACTCCGTATAGAGAGAGTGCAATAATTAAGTTTGTTTACTGTGAGTTCCATTAAACCTTTTTTGTCACTGATTATATCATTGTCTGATTGATTTTTCAGGTGTAGAAAACAACAAAAAAATAATTGCCTTACTCTTCATGACCAAATGACATGTGCATTGTGAGGTGCAACACAGAATTCTGCTCGAACAATCAGAGCTTTTCTACTTGCTCTTCATTTAATTTCCCATTGTAACAGCGAGCTGCTTTTGAGGTAGGGCGCATTGCTTCTTCTACAGATTTGGACTTGTATGTGATCAATGTTATAGAGAGAACGAAAGGATTTGTTCTCAAATTAATATAATACTTCCCTGTTATAAAGTAACAGCAGGAAAGAAAATGTTTTTAATCACCAGGAAATGTGTTTAAGGAAACTGGTGGGACAGCTTTTACACAGTATTAAATTCCAACTGGTAGTAATAAAGGAATCAAACAAGATAACAAATGAATTTCACAATCTAGTTTGTTGCTTCATTAGAGGGATTTCACTTACCTGTTTCCTCAAAGAAAGGGCATAGATTCTGTACCTCAGATATATTGAAGGGGTTTAATGCTCTACTGTTATTTGCAATACGAATGTAATTGCCATATAAATACTTGATTCAGACACTAGGGGTGAATGTATTATCAGTTTATTTCAGGACATGGCATCTACTTTTAGGTGACTTGGACAAGGTACGAATACTGAAAGCACCTGAAATGCAGATTTAACAAAAATACTATTTTCTGAAATGTAATTATAGTTGGGTTATTAGAAAGTAACACAAGACAATGTTTTATTTAACCAAGTACGATATATTGTGTACTATGAATTCTGTAGGTAATACACTGAATTTTCTACTCTTCAGTAAACATAATTGTGCCTTTGCACTACATATTAGTCAGGAAAAGCAGTATATGTGTGGCTGTGGGAGAATCAGTTTATCAGATTTTGCTCACCTTGATGTGCTTGATCACAAACCCATTCGTATCCTGTGTTTTTGCTGTTGCTGCAGCTGCACTTTAGGGTCAAGGATATGTTCTGGATTTTCACAGCAAGATCTTAAAAGTGACAAAAATAAATTCCAGCACTTATAAAGACAAAATTTCAACTGGTCACTCAGCCACAGCAAACAAATCTACAAGCAGTGGCAACTTAAAGGAAACTTATATGATGTTACATCTGTTAGAATACTTCAAAAGCTAAAATTCTGAGTTCAGACTTGAGTAGAGATTATGTTTTTGTTGCACAAGATCTCAGTGTGGCAAAACTGGTATGCTACACTACTATTCTTACTAAGAACTTTAATTCATAGCAAAAGACAGTTTGTTTTCTCTCAAGAATATGCTCTTTTTATTTGAAACCTTATAACTACGTAATGCCACATGTAATGGTGGTTTGGAAAGACGAATAACGTAACTCAAAAGGTCCCCTCTTCATTCTTCTTCCCTTATATCTGAGTGTGTCACCATAAGGTACGGGATATCTATTTGGCCAGTTGGGGTCAGGTCTCCCAGCTGTGCCCTCTCCCAACTTCTTGAGCAACTGCAGCCTCCTCACTGGTGGTGTGGAATGAGAAGTAAACAGGTCTTGACCCCGTGTAAGCACCTCTTAGCAATAACAAAAACATCTCTGCTATTATCCAAGGGTGTTTCTCAGAACAAATTAGAAACAGAGCTACTTACATGTAAAGAAAATTAACTCTATCGCAACCAAACCCAATGCACTAAAGAACCAGAAAAGAATGATTTTAACATATAATTGCAATTTTGTTATCTGTTGTTATATCTCTAAAAACATTCCCCGCCCCCCTAAATAAAATAAAAAACAAGTGCAAGATACACTTTATTTTATACTGTGTAACAATTAGGTTAAGTAAAATGCATTTGGCAGTGGATTAGGCTTGACTTAAAGGAGATAAAAGTCAGATTTCTGACCTGGCGATTCCAAATATTAACTTCACTGATTATTTCAGGCTCTCTTATATTGGGGAATATTTTATGTGTGTAGTTTACGATAAAATTAAAACACAGATCTAATTACATCAGTATTAGTAACAGAGATTACAGTGAAATCAGACTGAAAGAGTAGATGAAAAAAGAGGTAGATCTTAGAGTCCAGAAGAATGGAAGAAGTTTGCTTATGTCAAAACATGTTTGACATAAAGAATAATGTCAGATAATCTGAGCACAGCATACTGTATTGAATAATAACAATGATGATAACAATATTAATAATAATGTCTAAAAGCAAAGTGAACCAGACACAACTCAGCATAATTTAATTCTTAACTGTAACTTACTATACAAAAAAAATGCAAATTCCTCCTTAGAAAAAAATATATGAAGATTCTTTTGCTTAAAATCTGCTTTCTTTTGCATTATTTTCTGCTCTGCAAATACTAAGGGGGTTTAGGTTGGTTTTTTTGCATAATGTAAGATCTCTCCTTGAAAATTCTGTTCCTTCAAAGAGAACTTTAGCTGTTTGATGAACGATCAGCATGCCTCCACTATTCTTATCAAGCCTTAAGCATTTTGTTATACTGCCACTGTTCTGATTTTTCAGTGTCCTCCAATTTTTGTGCCAGGTTCACCAAAATGCATTTTGTGGAAAGCTATAACTTCAAATATGCATCTCACAATATAGCTAAAACATTGACATGAGACTTTTATTATACTTTGCATGTGAGTCAACTTATAGCTCAACAGACTAGAGTATTAATTCTGTTTTTTCTCTCTAAAATATACATCCCACAAAATGCACCAGAGTAAATTAAACATGAACTTTTTACTGTTTGCTCAGACTGATTTTAAAAACATAAGAAAATATGAAAATGCTAATGAAATAAGCTGTTGGGCACTGATAAGTGACTCAGAGCAACTTCAAATGTTTCTATTAAAGTAAATCACTGTACTTCTCACTGTTGACATGTGTTATCTATTCAGCCACTACAACATGGTGCCCTTTTTGTTCCATGGCACGCAGTACCAGCCTGTAGATTTTTTTCTAGTAATAACAATAGAAACTGGGAGCTAAAAGTTGCCCTAGCAAACAACTATGTTATCTTCTGGTAATGCAGAAGTGTTATACATCCTCATTGTGACAATGAGTATTTGGTGTTTTAAAGCAATTCAAATTGCTATTTGCATTATATTATTTTATGCTTACTAATTAGAGATTAGGGTCTAAAAATGACCAACACAAACCTCAAGGCACAAGAACAACAGAAAGAAATGGTAAATTCATGGTGTAAACTTAAACAGACAACAAATTATGAAAATTTTAACACTTTTCAGTGTATTCAAATAAAATGAAACAAACAAATAAATAAAATTTGCCCTACATTTCCATTAAAAAAATTTTTGTATTATGAAGAATGCTAGATAACAGCTCCTCTGATGACAAATAAGAGAAATGAACATTATGAATACAGAAGTCCTACGCAGCATTACTGGAAAGCCAGTTTATTGAAGGTGTCTTTCAGAATAGCACAACTCTTACATTCACAGGGGTTCCTCTGTCTGATTTCCTATGTTTGCTGTCATTTTCCTGACAGTTAGTGTCCACCACATGATTGTTGGGATGTTGAGTTTGGGGGTTATCCAATAAAGATAATACATAAACTGTTAATGAGGCACTGGTTCCATGCTTTACTAGTCTTGTGATTATAGAAATGTAAATTTAATATCTACTTACTTGAAAGGTTTCCTGATTTATATGGAAATGTATTAATCAGCTTCCAAGCTCAACTACTTGCATTAAACACTGACGATTAGAATGATAGTTTGACAATTTAAAGACAGCAAAACCGTTACAGGAAATCGTAATAGATTTTTTAGATAGAATAGGGAAAGTGATATAAATACAGGAGTCAAAACCAATAAAGTCTGAACATGAATACTAAAGTGGGGGGATCTGTTTGGACTTTGACTAGTGGTGTCTATTCTCTCCCTTGCACAGCTGTAGTTACCCCCAGAGTCTTCAAACGAAGAATCAGAATCAATCCCACTCTTCTAAACAAAAAGTGACTCCCACATGGAAATAAGTTTTGTACTGTGGCTGCTGTAGCTACAGTTATTTTCAACCTGAGTTACTTTTGCTTGCAGTTTTCATAGGCAAAAAGAAAACAATCTAGATATTAGGATATAGACTTGATTACTTTAGCAGTAAACTGAATTTCAATGGTATTTTTCAGGCTTCTTTACATTTTTATGACATATAATTAGCCCTCTCTCTCCCACACTATATTTTCTTGGTTAACGCTAGGTTTTCTCTCAAATGGTACACCTTAATTTCCAGGAGATCAGTTGTCAGAGACTGAAAATAGTTCATGCCTCAAACATTGATATAAAGTTTTACAGAAGCTACAACCAGAGAAACCTCCTTGAAGAACTTCGGACCGTAAGTCAAACTGCTGATTAGATGAAAGGAAACCCATTGTTCAGTCACCTCAGGCTGAGGGAAAGGTATGAATCCACAATAGGCCAAAGCCTCCAGCTGCCATCCCAGCTGAGTTTGAGGTGAGGGGGGAGAGCACAGCTCACAGAAGCCAGGTTTACACAGACTCCCCCCAACCGAGGGGGGAGGAGGAGGTTTCAGGTGTAACCTCTGGTCAGAGGCAATGAACACCCATCCTCCCTTTTACTCAAACTGGCCCAGCTGTGGAACCCCCAACCCCACAGGGCACATCCACGGGACTTTCACGTGAGGGGCTTTGCACCACAGGACTGCACGTGATGCAGCAGACCCAGAGTTTGCTGTAAGAGACTGCCCCCCTCTCCCAGGGGGACGTGCCCAGACGTGCTTACCTAGCCTGAGCATATATACCCATTGGATTCTATGCTTTCTGGGGGTGACCTTCACCACCAAGAAGACCAGCTGGAGAGGATCAGTGGAATATNAGTGTATGTATTAGTTAATTGCACTTAAACAGTAATGCATCTGGGCCTGGTTTTATGTTTCAACTGCTCTTTCTTGACTCTCTTTTATATCAGTAGCACTGACAAGAACTTCTTATAATCCAAATAACCTGCATCTCTTTTGCTTAATTTTCTTTTGAGAGACAATCTTTTTCTGACATTTGTTTAAGAGTTGACTCATCCTAACCTCCTTGTTGTCATAATCCTCAAAATAAATCCATCATATTTAAAAAGTAATGTCAGTCAGCAACTGGAAAAAGGGAAACATCAAAATAATTTTTAAAAAGAGCAAAAAGGAGGACCTTTGGAATTACCAAAAGTCAGCTTCACCTTGTGATTAGAAAGATCATGGAACAGATTGCTGAGTAATGTATATTGACACATATGGAAGAAAAGGAAGTGATTAGAGACAGCAAACACGGGCTGTGTCCGAAAAGTTACAGTCCTTTTACCTTGCTCAGTATCCAAGGAGAAACCAGTAAGAGGTGATGTCCCTAAGGGATCTGAACTAGGACAAATACTGTTTAACAATTTAGAATCTTAGAAGCAAGGAATGGTTTGGGTTGGAGGGAACCTTTAAAGGTCAGATACAAAATCATCCTCCTTGCCATGAGCAAAGACATCTTTGACTAGATCAGACTGCTTAAAGCCCCGTCCAGCCTGACCTTGAACACTGACAGGGAATTCTGTGGTTCTGTGATTAATTAAACACAACTTTCTGTCCACTACTATGAAACTTATTCAGCCAGTGTAAAATGTGAACACCAGAAGTGAACATTAAATCATTCACAACATTTGCAGTCTTTCTTATTGTAAGTATTGTACGCATACTAATGTGATAAACACAGGCATTTTAAACAATTTCTGAACTTATTTTTTTCTTAATATGTGCTTTATTTTCTTATCATATTGTTTCAATTCCATTGACTGTCATGAATTTATTCTGCTCTGAGGAAACCTTTTGGGTCATATTCAGTTAAGTAATAGAGAAAAAATATGAGAGGCAGGATGAGATGTGAAATTGTTGAAGAAATCAAGATCATACTCAGATTTAGAGCTATATCTTAATCTGAAAAATCAAAATAGATATTAAATTGATAATGGCACCCTTGAGTATGAAAAGTTTTTGAAAGATGAAGTGCATTAGAAACCCAAAAGGGCAGAGAAAAAGAAAAATACTCCCCTGATAAAACATAATCAATCATAACTGCAGAAGAGACAGGAGAGACAAGACCTGAAATTGTAAAGAAAGGGTTTGAAGGAAGATTAACTATCTAAATAATACATGAGTTTAAGGAAGAGTTATATTAGTGAAGTAAAGATTGTTAGAAATTCTTATGAGCCATGATCAATCAAGACAGAAGAAAACAAATAAAAAATGTATTAAGATGGAGTTGCAGAAGAGGAAGTAATTTCAGGGAATAAATGAAAGTCCCATATAAGTGAATAAGATTACAAGGTATTTTGTAAGGACTGATAAGACTTATCTGTAAAACACATCTACAGCTTACTGTTAGCTACTTTGCTTCTTAATAGGTTTAGAATGACAAAGCTAAGACAAATGATAGATATGTTTTTACTGCAAATGATTATGGCATAAGCTTACCTCTGAATACAGAGAACTACGGGATGCTGTTAAAATCCTATAGTTAATATATTGGTTTTTAAACAATTGAATTTTAAACAATAAGCATCAAACATTAATGTTCATACTAAGACAAATATTTTTATGTAATATAAATAATGATACTTAAAGAAAAAGGTTTGGTAAAATAGAAGAGGTAGATTTTAAACAAAAGCTCCTCTGAAGACGACATAATGCTTTTCTAGGCACATTTACCCCTTTTCACAACAAAAATACTGCTATTAGGATTTATGTTCAATATAGATCCTTAAATACATACATTAATATTGCTGTTATTAAAAGAAAATCAATATCAGTACATCAGATAATCTTTTTCTCATCAAGTGGTCAGTCCTAGTTTAAAATTACTTTTTATCAGTCATGATCCTACTGGACTCAGAAATTACCAACATTTCAGAGATTAGAAACATTCCTTTAATTTCTAATTTAATATTACAGATGAAAAACTTATAAACCAAATTTAGTCAATTTAAATGTCTGTGTTCCTGTCCACTTTGGCAGTTCTTCTCTTCACATAGTCTATAAAATTTCCTGGTGTGGATGCACAGAATTTTAAATGAAATCTCCTCTTTCTTTATATACTGGCACTAATATTTCTCTAGACATACTAAAATAGAGTATTTGATGTAATCCTAAATTTATGTTTCCCTCTAGTGGTTTCCCTTATGTTTCTTTGGTGATTTATCATAATCCATGATTGCCACATACATCTAGAAGAGAAATCATTACTTCAATAATATTGTGTGATTCCACTAACATCAGCTGTTCGTATTTGAGAGAGTAATTCAAGTTTTATAGTAAGATCTAGTCAATATTGACAATTGGGTCCAAAACATCTCATTCTGAGCATGGACATGACTTTGACCCTGAAATGTCTCTTTCCTGAGTACAAAGTCTAAAGTATAGACCCCTGTAACTGTCTATATTGCAGATGTCAGAAATAAAAACAGTTGAATCTCACCGTTTGATGCAATATTTATTGCTTAATTAGGTAACTTGGTACTTCTAAAAATTATACCTTTCATTTGATGGAATTTTGTCTTAGAGTTATATTGAAAAATGAGAAAAATAGAAGTTTGTAGTATTTTAATTGTGCTATTTTGGCAGCATATCACACTTAGCATTAGGCAAATTATTTGATCTTTCTTTCCAGAATCATGTGAACAGAGCACATATAAAATAAATTAAAACAAATCAAACAAATATGACTTATTCTATATTATTTTGATTCCATCCAATTAAGATCCAGGAAGTGTCAAAGCCTAACTTTTCTGATAGTTCTTTAATGCCTTTTACAAATTAACAGTGCATATTCTGTATTTTAGTTCTTAGCCAAGGTCAAATGTGAGTTCTGTGCAAACAGATAACAAAATGTGCAGGACTGGCTGTTTTGAGCAAGACCTTGAATGCCAACAGTGTCTGTTTTGATTCTGTATTTCCAATTCAGCAAGAAAATAAAAGAAACATATGACTTATAGCTCAAGAAAATATTGACAATGTTTGTCCTGCTTTTATTTTATAGAAAAATTAATTGTATTTTCCACCACAAAGAGTAATACACAGATTTCTGCGTAAAGTAAGTTTAACAATGTTGTTTTCTTAAATTACTTTGAGGTAATTTAATCTTATAACTATATGTATTTACACATTTAGCAGATATGATATGCCTTTGGGTGTAATGTGATGAATATATTTTATACCCTTGGTATAAAAATAGCACAGCAGATTTATGGAACAAGATGATTTGTTTAAGAGATTGGATAATAATTCTGAATAACTTTTTCTTAGTGTACATGGTTTTATTAAAGTGAATATGATTCTGCTTTTTCCATAAAGAAAGTAACAGTGGTCACAGAGAATAAGATCTTATCACCAGATATGTTCTCCCATATGACATGTAATCTCTGTTCTATCCATACTTACAAATCAGATTCTGAGAACAAGAGAAAGCTGGTTTGCCTTAGATCTTTTCTGTATGTTTTGTATATTTCTGCTATTATCCCACCTTCTTTGTGAGAAAGGGTCTAAAAATCTTCCATGGTATTTTCTGCAGTGGTGTCCTAGTCTTACAATATAAATCATGTCTGTTGAGAAATAAGTCCAATTATGTATAATTTCAAAGTAGATACCTATTTATAATGCATGATATGGTTCGTCAGGAAACACTGGCTACCTACAATGAAATCACTGCAGTATGGCCATGTCTCATTGATGGTGATGAGTCATTAAAGCAGCTGAGAGTGGCACAGTGAATCTGGTGAATCACACTGATAAAATACTCAAATATGTATAAAAAGACCAATTTTTTTAAAGCAGTTAATTTACTGCATTAACTTCACTGTTCAGTTTTTCCATTTAAGCTTGTTTCTTAGATGCTTACAATACTAACAGCAGGGTTTGAGCCATTGGAAAAGCATAGGAAACTGAAATACATGATTTGGATCCTGACATTATAGTATTGGGACCTCAAAAGTAATTGGCACTTCATCACAAGTGCCTTCCCACTGTGACATGCTGGTAGCAAATAGCAGAAGATCCCTTTCTGCGGTTTTTTTTCACTCTGGTTAGACATGATTTTTTTTTTCTTTTTTTCTTTTTTTCTTTGAATTTGAGTTCCACCTTTAAAACACTGTTACAAAGAGGAGCCCAGATAACTATTGCTAGTTGTCCACAGTTGTGACAAACACTGAAAGCTTACTCCCTGGACAACTTGGCATTCAACTGCGAAATTTATCTCTAGACAGACATCTAAAAAGTAGTTGGTGTGTCCTCGATACCGAAATGGTTGTATCTGCTCTGGATTTATTCTTTAGGTTTTTATTGGACTTCAACCAAAATCAAGCAGGAAGTTCAAGGTCAGATGGCTTAGTCCTTAAACTCTTTCTCACACTCTTTCACAATCTAAATTGAGCTGGATTCTGAGAGATAAATCATTTTCACAGCTAACTGGGAGATAAGTTTATTCTCAGTCTGTTTTCCAGACCTAGAATGCTTCTAAAATAAAAATGCTTATTATTATATTCCCAAATGAGATTTGCTTATTTTGCAGTCGTGTCACACTTTTGGCACTTATTTTGTGCATGATACATGGTTACTGCTAGAACTCCCCTCTGCTATACTGATGCCTACCCAGATATTCCCCGTTGGTATTTGTCTCCCTTGAGAAAAATGCACTTTAATTTTGAATTGGTTGAATTTCATCTTCCTGCAGATCCTGCACAAACTTTTCAGGACTATTTTAAAGTCTGCGCCTCTGTATCAAACTGACCCTTCTTTTGGCCGGATGTCATCAGCAAATTTTAGAAGTTACACTCTGTTTTCTATCATACAAATAATGAAAAACTGACTTTAAGAGACACCCTTTTTCAGTTTAAGATGCTTCATAATTGTACTCCACACCATTGATAACTACTGTTGGAGAATCATTTTCCAGCCACCTTGAATGACTACAAATGAGAACTGACTTTATTTTTGAGACGTTTTGTGGGACGGAGTCACTCATTCTGTGGTTTTGATACATCACATCTACTCTTACAGTCCATAGGAAAAAGAATAAATTTCCATCTCCTGCCAAGCATCATAGACAAATATATTCAATTTCTTAGTCCTCTGTGACCCCCATCTATTCTCTCGAGTTCTTAGAGATACTGGAATGATTCTAAGTGACTTCCCCTAAGTCCTTTGGCATGCTCTGGTGAATTATTTCACTGGGGCCTCAGGAACAGAACACAGATGCCATACCAAGCCATCCTTTAACGTGATTTTTATATGTGCATTTTCTTCCCCCTGCCTCCCTGAACTCCAGCTTGAAACCCTATCGCCTTGTGAAGCTTAACTGTGTTATACACCTCATCACAGATTACCTTTTCATACTCACCTAATCTACAAATGCAATGCAACACCCTCATACTTTTTCTAATTTGAAGCAGGTCTGATTTTTCCTGTATTAAGCACTTATACACACTTTTCTTGCTGCTTTTTCTGTCTCTTCTATTTAAAGCTGTTTTTTTCCTCCTGTTTCTCCCTGTTTACATTATTGGTAGGAAGCTAGGGGAAAATAGAAGTAAATAAAAAATACATCTTCAACTTAATCTTGCTTTGCTGCCTGAGGTAAAAAGTAAAACAAATTTGTTGTCATGTCATTAGGGATATGTCCCTTGAGGTAAAAAGTTGGCTTTGTTTGCTAAGGAGCAGTACACCAGAATATAAAGTAAATGATGGAAGAAATGTTATGCTTCTCCAAGCTTAAAGAAATCAAAGGAGTTTTGAGTGATTTTCTACAATCAGTTTAATTTTCCTTAATTTTTTACTAATCAATTATTGCTAGTTAATTAAAAATTACAATGCTTTCAAGATGAATATTACTATGTATGTCACAGCTCAAGCAATCATTTGGTTGATTTCAATTTTTTTATTGCCCTTTATTCTGTTAAATACACACAAAAGCCACTCCCACTGAATGTCTCTCCATATCTTTTTTTTAACGAGATAATTAGCTGGAACACTGGAACATGATAATACTAATTTTTAGACTTGATTAAACTAATGATGTTTGCTAAGTTTGAAATTAATTTTTTTATAAATCCCTGTTCCACATTATGAGAAAAAGGAGTGTGTAGATTTTAGCTGGAAGTTTTGCAATATTTTTTGGCTATTTTGGGGGTTCTTTTTGTGGCAATTTGACGCCTGGTTTGAACATTCAGAACAAAATTTCCGTAGGGCATTCTCTGAGTTCCAGTAGAGCAATTTAAAGGGGGTCATCTGAATCTCAAATACAAACAAGATTTTCACAACATGAACGATGAAGTTTCTCTCTGAAGCGCTTAGAATATGGATGTGGTTAATTCGCAATAACAATGTGCAATGCTTAATAAGGATGGAATGTCAGCAAGTATCTCTTATTTGGAGATTCTCAACTGAGATTGACTGAGTGAATCTGAGTGTGTAATTAAATTTATTCACGCAAGGAAACAAGGAATTTCTATATCCATGTACAGTGGTTGAAAGTCAACAGGAAAGCACAATTGTTAAAGGTCATTCTTTAGTGCACAAAACTGCCAACAATTTCAGATCTAAAAACCAAGTTCTCTTGAAAATGTAGGAACTTTACATTTCCACATGTCCTGTCCAGTGACTTCTTGAACACTTATAGGGAAGATGACTCCGCCAGGTCGCTGGGCAGTCTGTTCCAATGCTTAACAACCCTTTCAGTAAAGAACTTCTTCAAGATGTCCAACCTGAACAACCCCTGGTGCAGCTTGAAGTAATTTCCTCTTCTCCTGTAACCTGTTAACTGGCAGAAGACACCAACACCCACCTTGCTACAGCCTTCTTCCAGGGAGTTGTAGAGTGACACGGTCTCCCCTGAGGGGCCCAGGACTGAACACAGGATTTGCGGTGTGGCCTCACCAGTGCTGAGTACAGGTGGACAATCACTGCTCTGGTCCTGCTGGCCACACTTTTGCTGATACAAGCCAGGATGCCACTGGCCTTCTTGGCCACCTGGGCACATGCTAGATCATGTTCAGCCAGCTGCCTGCCCCATTTTCCAGATCTTTAAGGATAATGTCACACAAGACTAAAGCCAGTATTGACCCTTTGGGTTCACCGCTAGTCCCTGGCCTCCAACAATACTTTGTTCCGGTGATTGTCACTCTCTCAACCCAGCCTTTCAGACAGTTTTTACACTGTCTATCTTCCCATCAAGACAACTTCATCATCTGTTCCTTTTCTTTCTACTCACATTTCATTTCAAATTCCAAAAACTTTCTTTCAAGAGGGCCTGTTGATCAGTCAAGAGCCCGATGATAAATCTGTCTTATACATTTGCAAAATATAAGTGTAGCACAATTTTAGGATTATAGCTGGTGCCCTGTGTCTGTGACCTTTGAATTTCCCTGACATAGTTTCTAAACTGTCCTGTGACTTTAGATGCCTAGATGTTCCTGTTCATAAAAATATATTATAGAACAATCTCTGTAACACAGCTTCAGCTTTTGTAGACTCTCAGAAATAAATTTTCTGGTGTTGTAAAATCTTAATATACTCCTTTCTTCCAATAAATAAGGTATTGTACTGCTCCTTAGGATTTGGGGGTATTTTTTCAGGTATTTTCTTTCGTCTGGTTTGGTTGGGTAGTTTGTTTTTTTCCAAAATGCAACATGTATATACACATCAAAGAAATTCTCCAAATATATATTTTGTTAGAAGGACATTCACAAAAACTAAAACCACTTGAGCACTATTTGAGAGTTACAAAAAAGATAAAAACCAGTAATCTAGCAGTTGCAGTTGGCATACAGGTATTGAAGAACAAATTTTCAGGAAAATGGAAATAAATTGAAAAGTGTAGAACTGCATGCACATGGATGGATGAAACATAAAGAGTGAAAATAGACATATTAAAAGATTTTTAAATTTAGGAGATTTATGAGGTTAGTTTTAGAACCACAATTTTGGACAAAGAACCAGGACAAAAAAAAGAGTAATTTTCAGATTTAGATATTGACATATGCAAATTTGGGTTTTTTTAGTTACTAGAAGCAGACATGGTACTAAAACCATAATTTTAAAAATATAGATTAAGGAATAGTATTAATAATTTTGTTAATCTTTTATCCTAGCATTAAGGGAATATTCCAAATAAAGTATTTCACTTTTTTTAGTTTTTAGTATATAAGGATCTTGTAAAATTATTCATAGAAAACAAAATGTTCTAGAGATCTGTGACTTGATTCATGTGAAAGGGCAGCCATAGCAAATGTAGGGGTGCAGCTGCAGTTCTTCAAAAGGGCAAATCTTGATAAATTAGATATTTTAGAAAATAGCATCTGCATAGTAAAGACTGATCTTCATTGTGGGGGTTTGTTAGGGCATTTTTTTTGAGGGGAGGCTTGCTTTTTTCCCTGGCTAAATATAATTTAGGGGATTTATTCTATTTGAACTTAAGCATGTGATATATGCCTGCCCTACTAATTATATGCAATAAGAAACTATTGGTTAAAAGAGCAGTGATATATTTTACTGTAAGACAAAAGAATATAGGGATAGGGAAATACTAACAGTGAAATTCATCAAGTGTAGGTTTCAAATAAGTTTCAAATAAGTGTTATTATTTCTGTTAATTAACCTGGAAAAAAGAAAGCAGGGATATATCAACAAATCTTTTTGATGACACAAGATTAAAGAAATTTAAAATACAAAGGCAAGTAAGAGTATTATGGAGAAACAATTGCTTGATTTTGTAGCAACTTAGATTATAGCAATGGGAGCTAGAAAAGATGTAAACCAATCAAGATTATTTGGCAATGGATTAATCAAGACCTTTTTTCTGTTTATTGAGAATAACAAGGAGCTATTTGAAGATACTGAAAGACAAGATTATGCATTATCATAATGTTCGTTTGTTTGCATGTGGGCATGAGGCAATTTTACTGGTACCTCAGTCACATTCAAGTACAGACTCTAAGAATTCCTAACACAAGCCACTTGCAATCAGCAGCGTTTTCTCTCTCAGCCCAGACTGGAGCATGAAATAATGTGTTTCTCCTCACACGAAGGATTATTAGTTCAGGAAGTATTTACAAACATCTTTTTTTTTGTTATTGTTTAGAGCTAGCTTGTATTTAGTAGGGCACAATGACACATAATGGGGTTGTTTACACCCACCTTCAAAAGATCGTGGGGTTTTTTTTGGTCTTTTATGGAATAGCTATAAATCCTCAATATAATTTGGTCATAAAAGGATATACATAGTTCATGGTGCATCAGCCCACATTTTCAACAGAAATGAAAAAACACAAGTGCCATTACAGAAAGCATTCAAATACTGCATATAATTTTGATCAACCACATTAAAGAAACAGAAATTCAAACTGGACTAAGACTTAGCTAATTGTCATAGAAATAGACAAGCTATACTGAAGCTGATCAGTAGATTTTAGGGCTTCTCACTTCTCACTACAGTTTATACTATAAGCCATAAGACTGCAAGATTTCAGGTACTATTGTAATTTCAGGTAATATTGATTTTGTACCTCTTCTTTAGAACTGGCCCTCATAGGGAGATGCAAAGACTTTTCATATCAAAAATGCTCGATATTCATGTATTATGAACATGGTAGTTTTTTAGAGGCCAAGTTAGAAACAGAAATGGATGTTAAAAAATGGTGGTCGTTTTCCATGGGGAAATTTCAAAGACTGTTATAAAGGAATAAAAAAAAAAATTTTTTTTCTTTTTACGAGAGATGTTTTCCATTTGCAGTTAACATGGTTTTCTTTCGTTACAGAAGTTTCATCAAATAAAACTTTTGAGCTTTGAAATGAATAGCAGTTTCTCCCCCATAAGCATCTAAAACAAGCAAAAATGCAGCCTGTCCCTTTTCAGACCAAGAAAATCAGGAAACTGGCTTTTCAATGGAAGATAAAGCTGAAGCAGAGCATCAGTTGATTCAAAAAGCAGAAAATTCAGCATCTCTTTTGAGGGGAAGAGGTGCAGTAGCAAATGATGCTAAGCATGGTGTTTGTGCTTGCCTGTAGATACAGACAGCAGGAGATTTCTCTCTGCTGAAGTAATGAATAATTAAAACATGCTTAGAACCCAGCATATAGAGTGGCAGGATGCTATCAGACTAGCTGTTGGTGGTGACAAAAATGGCATCCTGTTGGCTGTTAATGTGGAGGTATGAGTAATGTTGGCTCTTAGTAAAAAAGAGCTTGGAGCACCTAAGTTGAGGACTTAATTTTCTGATGGTTGTTATAGCAGGAAAAGCTATGCAGTAGAGTGATATTATAATAGTTAGTAAGTTGTTTTCTTCTCATCACGGAGATTCAGGATAAATAATGCTAGCTTGAGACAGAGATATAAAAGATGATCGGTTGTTGGGGCTTTTTCAGCCTTGTTTTTTATTTTAATCATTTGGGTTTTTTCCAGTGAGAATTAAAAATTAAGATGATAGCAGATAATTTTTTCTCCCTGTATGTTCATGCTGATGCAGGAGGCACATTAAGTCCTGGATAAACATATTTATATATTTTTCACTTAGTACACAGGGACTTGTAACTATTAGGCAGAATCAATAGGCAAACATCAACTAAGAGCAGCTAGTTGCCTTACTTCTTTGATGAACCAGCAACATAAGGTACTTCTGAGCTCTGGAATATAAAACTTATTTCTACTTAACGTTACAGGAAATACATATAAGGAAGACATTGAGCTATCATTTAACTTTGTCAGTTAACAAACTAAAGAATTATAAAATTATATTAAATAGAATATTGGATCATAATAGGACATGTAAGTACTTTTGCGAACCTTTAAAACTGAGCATGGTTTGTATAGCTATCCTGGACAACGTCTGTTTTTTCAGTTCTCTGGCTCCAAAGGCCGAGAGAGATTTGACAATCATGTAGTGTGTACTCATTCCATTATTCTTGTAATGCTGGAAGAATGGTAGTTCCCTGGACTTCATACAGGTTTCAAGGATTTTCACAAAATAGAGGTGTGATTTTTAAACCATTTAAAAATACGTAAATATATTTTTAAAATGAGAAATAACAACTTCCAGGTGGAAACATAAGTCTGCACCTTTCCGGAATAAGAAGCCAAAGAGTCTCAGCAGCAAAAGAATAAGACCAATAAAGAAATGTGAACTTAGGAAACTGTTCAAAGAATTCAGTTGACTCCAGCTCACTGAAACTGCTTCATCAACATCCCTCTGGTATTATGCTATTTTTTTATTCTATTCTAATATAAAATAAGAGAATATTATGCTTTTCTAATACAACTGAAAATGATGGTTCTGAGCCTTGCCAGAGAAGATCATTACAAATTTAAGTATTTCCACAATGGAGAATGTGGGGTGTTATTTCAGTCCTTGCTTTAGCCATCAACATTTTATAATTTCTGTCTCATTTTGCTTTTGTTGTTTCTTATTAAAGAGTGTTTGAAACAGAAAGGAAGAGTGGAATTCATGTCACTTAACTTCTGGCATTTATAAGTCTACGCTGATTAACTACAGCTTGATTCAGTTGTACACACATAGGCACCTCATGTCACTGAGGTACCCTGAAGAACCTCACTCATTCCCCATCTGTCAATCCAGAAGTACCTGTGTTCTGTGTTGTAACTCATAAGCCTATGAAGATATCACAGTTAAGCCAAATTTTTGCTCCTCTAGGTCTCTGTTTATTCAGCCCATACTTCCTCAGCTTCCACATGGGACTGATGTACAAAAAATACTTCTTGGAGTTGAGATAGGCCACCTGCTGTCTCTTTCTCCTGGTACCCCATCATTTAGAAGTAGAATGTTGTGGTGCGCCACAGCCACTGCCACGGCCAGCAAGACCAAGTGGACCCACAGCTCCAGTGGTTCGATGCCCACACAGCCCAAGAGCCCTCAGTTAGGGTGATTTCCCAGAAGGCTGTGTGGGAGATGCAGATTATATCCCCATAATAGGCCACTGCCATCTCCTCCCCTTCCCCTCTATATTTGGTTCCCCTCCTAGAGCCTTCTCTGTTCCTTGGTTCCCCATTGGCCCATGTTAATTCTCCTCACCTACCCCTGTTTCTATTGGTTGTACACCCTTTCCATTGCCTATGTAATGCCCCCGTACTGCTATGCCATTGGTTGCTGTGTGTTTTCCCCCCCTCCCACTCTGTAGGGGTATAAAACCCCATGTCACAGCCATTTCTTTGGTGTGCCCCTTCCTCGACTTTGTTTGAACCCTCATCATCAATAAACCCTTTCCTGCTATCATGAAGAACCCTCTTTGCCTCTTTCCTGACTCCTCCGCGCACCCTTACCAACAGTGGGCAAGGCGAACCCGAGCTGGGACTTCGCCTGCCCTCCTGCGCGGCGACCAGCCTCCGTCTCCTCCTCCAGTGCAGGCGGGTGCCTGGTGCTCGTGGTCGCGCTAGCTGGTAGACAGCACTGCGGCAGTAGAAGGCACTCAGTTTGGTCGAGAAAATTTGACTCTGTAAACTACATTACCTTCCTGTCCATCATGCATTTGTGAATGCACTCTGAGACAACATGCTTCATAATCTTACTAAGGACTGAAGTGAAATTAAATGGCTTTTAAGTTCTTGAGTTCTCCTTTAAAATAGATACAGCATGATTTTCTGAGTTGTTGGTGATGACTCCTGAAAACTATGATTTTTCATAAATGAATGACAGCAGTAGTCCAATTCCATCAGCCAGTTCTTTCAACGCCCTCAGGTGAATTAAATGATCAAACACTCAAAAATATTAAAATGCTTAGCAATGATTTACAGACCTTTTACCACCTCTGTGGTCTGTTCATTTCCTGTAAGCTTCCTTTTTACATTTTAGTTCATGAAAAAGTGTCTTGCTTAGTAAAATAAGCTATCTTCCCAAATTGCCAGACTTCTTGACTCCATCCTCTTTGCCACATGAACAAAACCAGCCTTCCAGCCACAGAATCTTCTGATTTTAATCTAGAGATAAAAAAAAATATGTCTCTGGCTTCATGCTGGAGCCCTATGCAGGCAGGGACTGTGTTACACAGAATGTGACACTCTCTCCTCTATCTTTATTCTTCTTTAACAGTCTGCACTCATTCCTGTATAGCACCTGTTGTGCTATTGTGCCAAGTTTCTGTGATTCCCACAGTTGCATAAACTCATTGCAGTACACTTCTTTTTTATTTTGTAAAGTACTTTGTGTTACCATACAGATGCTTAAAAAGAGCTGCTGAATGTCCTCTCTTCCGAGGAGGAATATGAACCGTCCTTATTCCATGACAACTTTGTCTTATATAATTTTGGATCTCTGTGCTCATCATCCAGTCAACTCATGTAAAATCTTTTCTTACTAGGGAAATAAGTTTGGTTTACCTGTCTTTTTTAGGTGTATTTTAATCTATTGCCAGTATCCTCCTCCATCAAAATATGCCTAATAGGCCAAATAGATATGCAGCCAGGTGTTCTATTACTGCATATGAATGTTCCTACCATAGTCTTTCCATTGAATAGAGAAGAAGAAATTACTGTGGGGAAAAACAAACAAATTAAAACAAACCATAAAACTAAAAACAAAAAAGAAAAAACAACAGTACAAAAACAAAACCAAAAAAAATAAAGAAACAAAACCAAACCAAACTATTCAGTCATGCAGAATTGAGTGTTCCTCCCTCTCAGTTTCAAGAATCACAAATGTTTTCTCAACAGTTGTAACTCAAGAGCAGGAAATTTTCTTGCTCCCAAAGCCCACCTGAGAGCTTTTCTCACCTTCTTGCTTCTGTCTTGTCTTAGTCTTCCTTTCTTCCTTCCTTCCTTCTCACTGTTACTCAACTGAGGCTGTTGCCTCTTGTAACTCTTTTAGGAGATGTTGTTTATCTTCTATTCTCATCCCGGGTGCAACAAAGCATGTTTGCATTTTCTTCTTGCATCCCTTCTGCTTAGCACCACAGCACCTGTATCAGAGCACACATTCTAGATGGGACATCCCCAGTGCTGTTCCTGGCCCTACCCCAGGGAGGAACATCAGGCATACTGTATCTGAAGATATGGTATAAGACACTCAAGACTCAGGATTTTATCTTCCTTTTTTCTACTCTGTTTCTGAGGTATTAAAATTATGTGCATTGAGACAAGAAAAAATAAAAACTCTGTTTTGACCTGACAGCATTCTTGCAAGTTATATCAAAATGACATTAAATTATATTGAAAACTCATACCAGCCACCTTAAAATCTCTCTTACCACATAAAAATGAAATGAGTTTATTTTATTCGGTTCTTTAAATAATAAAAAAAGTATTTCAGTTGTATACAGGATATTTTATTTTTATTTCCTATAGTGAAATTTCTATTATTCCATTGCCTGCAAAAAATGTGAATTAAAAACATGCAGAAATTCAGAGCAGAAACTATAGTTTTATACTTTTACATATACTTTGAATATCATCTGCTGGAACTGTGAATGCCAAATTTTTTTCAGTTTTGAGAAGCAGAGAATGTCACTTTTTTTTTCTAAATAAAAAGTTCATTTTGTAATGTGTTTGGAAAAAAAATGGTCATTGAAACATGTAAAATTGCCATCATTTCCCAAGAGTTCTTTATTAAAAGAAAGGAAGAGTCTTTGAATCTCTGATAATACTCTTTTGTACGTGAAAGATCCATGTAATACATACCAAAAAAATCCCACTGTGACTATATATCCTTCTCCCATATGCACACTGCATGCCTCACAATTGTAAAGCTACAGGCTCTATATCATTAGTAGAAAGAGAAACAAGACATTTGGAAATAAGTTGGAACTCATTCAGAATGATGGAGTATACTTGTTTGGAAAAAAGTGAAAGAATAGGCTAGATAGTATTAAGGAAGGATGCTGGCAGAATGAAGGGAAGAACTAGAAAAATAGAATGATTATCAGCTTGTATGAAAAAACAAGTTTTTTTACTCCCTTCTCCTCTAATTAAGTGTCACTCATGAATCAATACGTGTACCGTAATCATGGAAAGAGTTTAATTTCATCATTCAATTCATTCTCAACATAGTTCACAAACATTTTTTAAAGGAGAAATTACTGGTTGGGTATGGGAGAAATAATTTACTGGGTTTGAGGGAATATATGTAGAAATTCAGATTTCTTATAAACTTTGTGGTCACTGAGAGGAAAATATCTCAACTACCAGTGCAAAGAGATTATTTTCCCATTTTCTCATGAAGTTCTTGTCTTTGTTCTTTACATTTACCTCTTTTTCTTTTTTTTTAAACCCAGTATTTTTTCTTGATTTTGCACATTTGTAATGCACAAATTTCTCAAGTGTTTAAAGGCTTCAGTCAAAATGTTCTAATAGAAATTTGATCACTGGCCATGGGTTAAAGCATGTTCTCCTAATGAACCCTGTCTCTTTGTTGCTAAAGAATTTAAATAGCTACACCATCATCCACCCTTACTTTTCTCAATAATTAACAACAAAATAGTGCATTTCAACATTTTTCATACTTTTGCTTTATTTATTTATCTTACTGTATTTTATTTTATTTTACCTTTTTTTTAATGCTGGTGATATTTTTATCCCTTTTCCTGAAAAGTAGAATGATTTGAATTTCAGTTCCTGTTTACTTATTCAAGTTCTTCACTGGATTCCCAGTAAAACTTGACATGAAGAAATAAAGTAAATTATCAGTACTAAAGGTAGGTTGTAGCAGTTTAGTTTGCAATCTATTACTTACTTATTTTCCTTCTGTGAGATAAGAATTAGGAGAAAGCAAAGCAAGTTCCAAACTTTAAAGAATATAAAGAAAGCTTTATTAGCAGAACTAAAAAGAAAAAAATTATAAAAGTCAGAATAAACCTTCAGAACACTTTTCCTCTCCCCACCTCTTTCTTTTCCCACTGACAATGTAAAGAGACAAAACTTGGGATTTCTCAGTCAACTTACCACCTCTATAATTGTCTTTCTTCAGGAAAGGGAAAGGAGTCTCTCTTGCTAGGCCATGCGGACTTCTCCACACGAAACATTTCTCTTGTGGCTTCAATGTCACAGCAAAACAGCCGTCCAGGATGGTTCCCTTCTTGCCATGTGAATGTCCCTTCCCTCGACTTATAGCTTTCCCCACAACTGTTTTTGAGGGTTCAATCTTTAGCTAATTGGGTACCATTTTAAGGATGAGCTGTTCAAAAGCAAAGGTTCTCTTCATCTATCTCTGGGATCATCTTCATCTCTGGGAACAGAAGTCTTCTTCTTCCCTGGGAGCAAGGGTCTTCATCACTTATCTCTGTCTGTTCAAGCTTCTCATTAGATCACAGCTACTTCACCATTTGCTTGTTTCAGCACAGGTACCTTTGCTCATGGTTGGGGTTTAAATGCTCCACCTCTCCATGCTTTTTTCATGAAATTACAAGGGCTTCTCTGATGTATCATAGTTCATCACCATAGCTTTACAAAAGAATGTCAGCTTCTAGGTTTGAAGCATCTCCTCTTTCTCCTCTCTCTGGGCTTCAGCTCTTCCTTCTTTACTGATTTTGGTGTCTCTATGGTGTTTCCTTCACGTGCCTTCACTCTTCCCTTTCCTTTGGCTCAGGAGAGGATTGATGTCTGCAGGCTTCATCTGTTCTGAGGAATCTTACAGCACTGAAGGGGTTAATCGTACCCGGGCCTTGCAGCTGGAATTGGTTTCTCGCTGTTGGTCACATGATCTCTGCTGGATGAATTTTGGCTGCGCGGTCCTGGCCTCAGCTGGGGGGGAGTTTCAGCCACGCAGTTGCTCGTTGCTCTGGAGTGGCTTTCTCCTGGACGGCCTGGCCCCGCATGGCCACGCGGGGGACTGACCCGGCCAAGCTGCGATGGAGCAGGGTCGTGGCCCGGCCCCACCAGGCCGAGCAGGCACCTCAGTTACCTGTCCAAAAGCCAGAAGTAAGAGCTTTCCCAGGGTTTGTTCGTACTCAAATGTGGTTCACAGAGGTGTGGCAAGCTTCTTAAGTGGCTTAACAGAGTTGTCAATATTCAAACTAGCTGTTGATTGGTTCTGTTTGGTCTAGAGGAAGCTGTCTGCAACCTTTTGCAAAAACATCACTTCCATGTTTGATGGATTTGTCCTTAACTAAAAGCCAAGCTATGCTAAACCATGACATAGGTTTACAAAATTCTCAAAATGACATAGAGAAATATATTCTAACTAGTTAAATATAATAGCAATGGGAGGAACAGTTTTACAGTTTGATATATCTCCATTATAAGTATGATTTTGAATATATGAAGTTAAGGCATGGGTCAGCTTAATTCTAATTTACAACCTGTAGTGATTTGCTTTTAATTTTGAGAAGGATAGACCTGATTCTTAACTTTCAGTGTGAAATTAAATCTTCAACTGAATGTCCTATTGTATTGTGTGGGAATCCTAGGACCTAAGAATGCTTCCAAATTCCTCTTGGTATAAGCATGTACTCAAAAAAAAAAAAAAAATAAAGTTCCTGCTAAGTAGGAATCTTTACTTTTAGTGTTTTGTAACTTGCACAAAATTTCAATTGTTCTAACACAGGCAAAACATGAATTTGTTTCCAAGCCTTAGGCTAAGGCTTTATCTACACAAGTTTAATTTAATTATATTAATTAGTATTTTAATAGTTAGCAATTTAGTTATTTTCACGGGATCATGGACAAAACATATATCTGATTTATAGGTTATAGTGCATTACAGAAACTGATCGTTCAGATACTGAAGGACTGAAATTAATTCATGAGGTTAATTCAGTATTACTGAAATTAATATTGTAACTGTGGTGAGATTCTAAGAAAAGAACTGCAAGGATCATCTCCATTGTATGAGACTTCTCTAATTTTGGTGTGTATATATGTCTGTGTGTAATTATATCTATAAATATTCATGTCCATTATTTAGTTGTTCTTCTGTTTTAATCAAAATATCTTATTTCATACTGATGTTATTTTTTCAAGCAACCAAGGTGCAAACATACTGTCTAGTAAAAAACAAGGTAAGAATGAATCAAGAACCAAGAACAAATATTTATTCTGTTATCTTTCCTTCAGTTTAATAATGGGGCCTGATCAGTAAAATCAGAAGATACTTATTTATAAACATTTCATCTAGGAGTGTAACTGATTAACTAAGGCAGAGTTTGCTAACCATTCAAAGATTTACATAACAATTAGGAACAATAAGAAGGTGTATTTTTAAGGATCTGTGAAAATAATCACTAACTAGTTATATAAAAAATTCTCGTACTGTAAATATGTTAAACTCCTTATTCTGATTAGCTGTAATAGCACATTCTCTTCCAAGATTTTTCTACTGAAAATTTCCAAGCTGTTTATTAGTAAAAAGATATCAGCTTTGTTCTTCAGTCTCCCAAGCTCAAAAAGAAAACTTGTGAAGATCTAAAGAGAATTAGAAAAACATGGCACAGAGAAAACAGCATTGTGAAGTCATGTAAAAAAAAACCCCAACCCATGGAAAATCCTTTATTCTCATTCCTTTTCTTAATCCAAATCTGTTTCCTCTGTTAGACCATTTAGACACGACTATTTTCCTCACTTTGCTGCACTTCTAATGAGAAAGGATGCATTGAGTAATTCTGATAAGAGCACCTTGGCTCAATTTCTTACATGAAAGGAGTTGAAGTAAGAGAGAGAACAAAGAACCCAAGTAGACACACACAAAGGATGCAGAGGAGGAAGGAGCAAGGGAAAAGTTTACCAAAGGCACAGTCTTTTAACTTTAATCATGCCAGCAGAATCAGATTCCGTGCGTGATATCTGGGGGGGAAAAAAAGTTTGATGTAATTCTGAAAGAGCAATATCTATTAAAGTCAGAAGGAATCCACATAGAAAAACCACAAATTCTGTGGAATGGGAGTATTCCTCAGGAAGAAAGCAACACAGAGGAATAAGGAAAGACAGTGTGGTATATTGACCTCAGCTGGCCACCAGATACTCACCAAGCTGCTCTATCACTCCCTTTCCTCAGCATGACAAGGGAGAAAAGATTAAAAACTTGTAGGACAAGATAAAGGCAATTTCATGATGAAAAGGAAACTCTTTACTCTGTGGAAGTAAAGCAAAACAGAACAAAAATATTTATTCTTTACTTCCTATCAGCAGTTGATGTCCAGAGACTTCTGGAGAAATAGGGCCTCATTACACATCACAGTTACTTCAGAAGACAAACACCCTAATAATGAATGCCCTCCTCCCCTCCTTCCTCCTTTTCTTTATCTTTTATCGATGATCATGGTGTCAAATGATAGTGGTCAATTTGGTAGTGTCAGATTTACAGTGGGGCTTAATGATCTTAAGGGTCTTTTCCAATGACTAATTGGACTAAATGATTCTATGATCTGGAATATCCCTTTAGTCTGTTGGGATCAGCTGTCCCAGCTATGTCACCTTACAATTTCTTGCCCACCTTCCAGCCTACTCCCCTTGGCACTGGGTGCAAGAGAGTTTGGTTAGAGAAACAGCCATGATGTTGTGCAGGCACTGCTGAGCCATACCCAGAACACTGGTGTATTATCAATACCATTCTAGATATAAATATTCCCTTTGAATAGTTCTCTTTGGATGTGGACAGCTCTTAAAATAGTGTAATTATGAGAATGGATTTAATTTTGAAAATTACATGATTTATAAGTTGTGATTCCTGTCTCATATTACCATCAAATATGCATTTCAGTACTTCACTTTCATAATAAAAACATCTTTATCTTTTACAGATATCTTCTTGTTAGATAAGCATTTTGGTAGTTCATATCCTCAAAATAAATCAGTGTCAGGCACAACATGTTTTGTTCTTTGAGGAGACATGTCTGTTCTGTGTATAACTCTTGATCACATGGTTCTATCCTTGCAACCTGTCATAGATTTAGATTTACAACTTACAGCTAAAGACTTCTCTTAGAAGTTTTCTACAAAGTAAACAGGAATTCTTATGGACAGTTAGAAAATCTCATATGAATTCTTTGAACTTTATCTTACAAGAGAAAGAATACCAGAAATAAAAGCCAGGTAGCAGGAGGTTTCTATTAAATATGTATAAATGCATGTAGACAAATCTAGAATTGCTTTAATGTGAAAGAAATCAGCAACTACTGGAATAATAACTTGAACATTAATTTAGCAGACTGAATTAATTCCACAAGGAAATATAAACAAGCGTAACTTACAGAACTCAAGTTTATAACAACTTACATTATAAGGATGAATTATCCTGTTTTTTACAAATAAAAGCTTTTCCCATGGATTATGAACTCCTCACCTTGTATGTTTAACCTTTTGTGGTATTATTATAATCCAGAAAATAAAGATCTTATGGGTCACATCATTACCATGTTTTGTATGTTATTTCAACTGTCAAATTAAAAAGCATAATTTAAATAAAAATCACAAAAATAGTTCTGTAAATGTGTTCTGAAAAAAAAATATTTCCCTTGAAAAAGCTAAAGCTGGAACATTTCTATAGGCACCTCTACCTCTGCCTCATGCTCTTCTTAAAAGTGCTGCTTTCAAAAATGTTGAGATAATGAAACATCAGCATATTTTTAAGCTTGTTATTCTAAATGTACTTTTTATATTAACTGTACTGGGTAAGGGGGAGTCAAAACACTAAAATCTTAAAGAGGACAGACACATAAAAAAGACAATTTGATTTAAAAACATAAATCTCTGTTCCAATGTGAAAATGAAATCTTACAGACTCTTCCACTTTCTCTAAGTGATTTTAGCACTTGCTAGCCTTGCTATTTAAAACAAATTGTAAGTCTAAATTGTGTGCATGCTGAAATAAATCCATCTGGAAATACTTTAGATGGCAAGAAGCAACTTGACAGTGTCTCATTTATGAGTTTTTCACCAATAAATAAAGGAAGAACAGGTGTGGAAAACTAGGCAGTTTCTGGATAGTATCATGTACATAAAATGTTTCTCTGTATTAAATGGATTCACCATGGTTCTTGAGAGTATTTCAAGAAAAAGTCTTGAATTGTAGCTCAGTTTTTGTGTAGTAAATAGACCTGATTTTTGTGACATTATCTCCGAAATATTAGCTATACTACACTTAAATTTCCATTGATAAATCTTGTTAAGAATGATTAATATATGCGTATGAGCATTACAGGCATAATTTCCTTCCAACTACTGAACTAAAACTGGACAGTGATTTTTCTGACATTTGATGTGGTGCTGTTGCTAAGGCATAAATGACATTGAGCAATACTGAAGAGTTGTCATTTTGGTGTTTAACTTTGGCTTAGAGCACTTAGATATTTATTTTCTTTGCAAGGCCAAATTGCTTCCCCTTTTACAAATATGCAGAAACAGATCAGATTTTATATGGAAACCAAAAGAACAATAGTAATTGTGGACTTCGTTTACTTAAATTAGTTACTGTGCTGCAATCCAAAAAAAAAAAAACCAAAGGCAAGCTAAAAATATTTTAGTGTTAAGGGTTGCTTTAAAAAACAATGTTCATCTTATCCTTGCTACTCCATATAATCAACATATTTCAATCTGTGCAGAATTAAATTTACATTTCTCCCTCTTTTAGAAACAAAGACTTCAAACTGCACACTTTGTGATTTTAATCAATATACTGAAATAAAATAATTGATACTACTTGTCTTCCATGAATTTCCAGTTATTTATGAAAAATACAAATCTCTGCATTTCTTTCTCTGACAAAACCCAGTGGCTTCAAAAAGATGTCTTAAAAAGGATCAGATAATCTATTTCTGGATAAAGAATTCACTGATTAAAAGCAATCCCAAATAAAAATATATGAGAATGTTTTGGTTGGACTCTCAAACTTGAAAGGAATCCAGATTTAGTACAAAGTGAAAAAACTGGTCAAGGAAATGTGACTGAAGTCAACAACATGTACTTATATGTATTACTCAAGGAGTTAACAGGAACCATAGTTACAGAATCATAAACCATAGAATCAAAGAGTGATGGATTCACGGAATCATTGAATGGTTTGGATTGGAAGGAAATTTTAAAGATCATCCAGTCTAACTCCTCAGCTTTGGTAAGAGAAATGTTGCAATAGATCAGATTTCTCAAAGCTGCATTCAACCTGACCTTGAATACTTCCAGTGATGGGGCATCCACAATTTCTCTGAGCAGACCAGTCCAGTGTCTCACCATTCCTGCTGCAAAAAAAAAAAAAAAAAAAAATTATTCCTTATGTCCAGTTTAAATCTAATCTTTATCAGTTTGAAACCATTCCCCATTGTCCTGTCCTTATAGGCCTTGTTAACAAGTCTTCTTCCGTCTTTCTTAAAAGCTTCTTTTAAATACTGAATGGTGTCATTGTTTAACCCAAGCAAGCAACTAAGCATTTGTATCTTCCTAATTCTTTTACTACTGTGTCCAAAAATATAACATTCTGTGCTTATCCGCCTGTGACATCTCAATGTAGAATAGGAAAAAGTAGGAGAAAGTTATCAGGGCAGACAAGTAATCTCTTCCCATTTAAAGTCATACCTGTATTAATCATTTACTAACAGAAACCTGTCCCCACTGACATAATTGCTGTTTTGTAGCTTGTTGTAACAATAAAGGGAAAAAATGTGAAGAAAGACTATAAGGGAATCACAGAAAGTTCTGGAAAAGGAGAGTTAAACAAAAATTATTATAAGATTTAGTCAAACCATAATGAACTGGTATTAGCTTTGAGTCAATTGACACTTTAAGTGAAAAAGCTGTGACTGCAAATAGTGAGAAAAAAGGTCTCCTGTTCAAGTGTCATGATCAGGCTTTTTTGAACTGATGACAGCCTTAACTCTCTGTCAGAATAAAGCTTGCAGTGCAGTGATAATTCATGACAGGTGACAGATCTTGTCTGAGACACTAAAAATCTTTCCTGTACTCATTACTTTTTTACTTCTTTTCACATTGTTTTCTATTTATTTAGTTTCTCTTTTTTTCTCCCATTTGGCAAGCTATGGATGCAATACACTTTTCTTCTAGGCAACATATAAATAAGCCCACAATGTGTTAAACTCTTCTGTCTCTACTACATATAAGCATAAATCTTAAGACAATAGTTTCTGAGTCATGATGGAAGAAATTATTCCTATAAAAACATAAAATTTTGATACACTCTGAGTTTTAAAATAACAGAAATATATATTTAACATTCAAGTTTTTAATTTGTGACAGTGAAAAACAATGATGGAAGTATAGTACCAGTTCAAAAATGTGCTTTCAACATGATTTTCTACCAAACGTATAAACAAAAATAGGGAAAGTGACAAACACTGAAAGACAAAAAAACTCCCAAAACCAGAATAGCAAAAAACCCCCTCAAAAACAATACTTAGGGAAATTAAGTTTTGACTGGACATGTATCAAGGTTTTTAGAGAATAAAAGGGTTTTTTTAAAGTGTTATTATTTTTCATGGTTAAAATAATGATAATATGATGTCTATTAAAGCATATAACTCTGCCAGCACTGAGTTGTATAATTCCCATTAGTACTAATAGTAGTTATGCATATAACTATCTCTTCTGATCTTAAGGGAAAAAACATCTCTAATTTTTGAACCTGTGTATTACTTAACCACTAGACTATAGCAAGTCTTAAGGAGACATAACAGTCCATTGAGTAAACACTTATTTATGTGTTTCATAGTGGTGAATTTTAACTAATCAAGTAAAAGCCCTCTTCTTAGTTTATAATTTTTATTTCCATTTCTTTTCTGAGCCATTACAATCATTACTAATCTGGTTCAGGTACATGGTTACATAGTTGTCACGATAAAACTCCGAAAGCAATTTTTTCTAAAGTAAGGATAAGGTTCTACAGACTGTTGGCAGCATTATTATGTCTCAGTTTACTGAAATTCACCAAAGCAAAAATATGCTAGGAACAAGACTAATATCTTTTAATCATTTACAGCTAGCAGAAACCCTCCTTTAACACAAAGCGTACAGTGAAGCATTCATAGTATTTCTTCAAAGTTTTTACCCTGGTGTCTGCATCTCAGAAGAGTAAAAAGAAGAAGAGAAATATTTTGTGCCAGGAAAATTACATTGTCGGATATGTTTTTTGTTTTCATTTTTTCATTATAATAATCAATTTATAGGCCAAAGATACTCTTATTTCAAGCAACATCTATCTAGAACTCTCAGAAAGCTTAAAGAAATTAATATCTAACATCAAGTTTCAGTTTCTCTTCCTTCCTAATTTCCCCCTATGGAGTGAGAGCAGCAATGTTTTGGTAGTATGGGGACTGCAGAGGTGGCTTCTGCAACAAGCCACCTCTGTGTCCAACAAAAGCTTCCCCTGTGTCCAACACAGCCAGTGCCAGACGCCTCTAAGAGGGACCTGCTGCTGGCCAAGGCTGAAACCATCAGCAAGAGTGGTAGTGCCTCTGAGCTAATAGTCAAGAAGCGCAAAGGAAACTGCTTTGTGACAGCAGCCAGAGACAGAAACAAGAGTATGTGACAGAAACAGCTCTGCAGACATCAAGGTCAGTGAAGAAGGAAGGAGGAGAAGGTGCTCCAGGTGCCAGAGCAGAGATTCCCCTGCAGCCCGTGGTAAAGACCATGCTGGAGCAGGTGGATGCCCAAAGAAGGCTCTGACCTTTCAGGCTCTTGCCACAACCCGTGGCCCTGTGGACAGAGGAGCCCACACTTTAGCAGGGCTGCTGGCAGGACCTGTGACCCTGTGGAGGACCCACTCTGGAGCAGTCTGTTCCTGAAGGACTACATGCCAGGGAAGGGATCCACACTGAAGCAGTTACTGATGAACTGCAGGCTGTTGGAAGGACAAGTTTTAGAAATCCACAGAGGATTTTTTCCCGTGGGAGGGATCCCACACTGGAGCAGGGGAAGAGTGCAGGGAGTCATCCTCTCAAGAAGGAAGGAGCAGCAGAGATAATGTGTGATGAACTGACTGGAGCCCTCATTCTCCATCCCCCTGCACTGCTGTGGGGGAGGGTGTAGAGAAGATCAGGAGTGAAATTGAGCCCAAGATGAAAGGAAGGGTGGAAAAAAATAGGTCAAGATTTGGGTTTACTTCTCATTCCCCTACTCCAATTTGATTTTAATAAATAAAATTAATTTTCTCCAAGTTTATAGTGCCTGGGATGGTAATTTCTGAGTGATTTCTGCCTGTCCTTATCTCAACCGAAGAGCTTTTAGTATATTTTCTCTCTTCTGTCCAGCTGAGGAGGGAATTAATAGAGCAGCTTTGGTGGGCACTTGACCTTCAGCCAAGGTCAACCCACCACACCCTCTCTTCCAGAATAACAGCAATAGCTGCCACTGGCATTATTTATGTATCTGCAGCTATGCAAAATTGCAAATGAACTACCTTTTTAAAACATACCTTTCCCATACAGATGGTTCCTACTCAAGAATTTCCATTTCTTAATCTTTTTACATTAGCATGTTCTTGATGCATGCTCAAAGACTTGGAAAGCTCTTTCAGTATTGTCTTCCAGGAAATAATTGCATGAAAACAACATTAAGAGGCAAAACCTCAGATGCATTTTTTTGGCTTGGTACAAACAAACATAATGTAAATGCAGAGCAGTTTTTTGTGAATACGGTATCTGACAATATATTGATCCAAATTTCTATATCTCTTTCTCTATTACCAAAGCATCATATCTGGAGTGAATGCAAAAGAGATCTAAAATATTTTTTTCTTTTCCCGTGAATATCTTTTTTAATCTCTTCTTTTAGGAATGGAGAAAGCTTCCAAACAGAGCAGCTGAGGAGTTTCTCATTTAGGATAGTTATCCCCTAGAAAAAGGCTATAGGTTTTACTGCTTGAAAATAGAAGTCCTGTCTGTCATTTCCAGGTGTTTAAAAGATTTCAAGAACCCATTAGAACGCAATGAAATATATAAGCCATTCAAAGCTCAGGGCCTTGAGGCACAGTTCTCCTGAAACTGAGTTGATCCATCTGAAGACGGGCTGTAATAATCGACATATTAGGGGCTATCTCATCTCATCTCTCTCCTTCACAGGACACAAATATCCATCTCACACTAAAGGGAATGAGGGGACACTTTTGTGATGGAGAGTGTAGTGATGCCACCACAGTTGCATTCAGAATTAACAACCATTTCTCAAAGGCAGATAAGCGCAAGCAATGAAACCTTAGATCAAATGCAAAGAAACAATTCTCTTTAATGATAGTAACTCTAAGACATGTGACAGTACAGTGTAGAATATCAGAGAGAACAGTACAGCACACCTGAATATGAAACAGCAGGTACTGTGCTACACATGCTTTACAGACAGCTCCACTATGCTGCCAGTTAATGCACCTTCATCAGGCTTTTTACACAACCACAAAAGCAATCATTTGTTGGTCAATCTAGATCTGTATTCTCTGGTATTGCCCTGGTGCTGTAATTTCAAGGCTCCTATTGTCTTGCACTCCTGGGGACACATGCTACAGTTGTGTGACTGCTCATACATTCTTATTCTAAAGGCATTGGTGATTCAGTATACAAAAAGTATTTGAAAACAGAAAGAAATTGAATGCGCATACAGTAATTTCTCAACAAATTGTTAGCATCTAGTTACAGAACAGTTATTAGTATGGGTTAGATTTCTTTTTTTTTTTTTTTACTTTGGGCTATAAGGCTACATTTTATAAGGTTCTTAAGATTTAACATAAAGTGCTGCTTCTTAATGATGCAACTGATACTGACTTGCATAACGGTAACAACATAGATGAGTTACGAGTTTCAGAAGAATTACTTGCAAGCAACTCCAATTACTAGAGGAGCATTAGGTAAACCTTCTTTTATAAATGAGTGTGACGTAATAACTAAGATGTTAAAACATTTTCATTTGTTTATCCCCTTGGGAAAGATTGAAGAGCAAAACAGAAAACACTAAAGATAATTGTCATGGAGCTGATATGCCTGACACAAACACCGTTTACATCAAATAAGACGAATCTTCATTGAATTAAGTTACTGAGGGTATTTAATAATGACAGAACTTAAAATCATTCACTCCAAAAAAACCTCAGTTCTGTCTTCATGAGGTAGTCTTCACACATGTATATGTTAAATTTTAACTCAAAATGAAACCCCCCAAAACCTCCCTGTCCAAAAACCTGTAATTTTGAAAGCCTTAGCCCAGTCTTTCCTGACAACTTATTCTTTAGTTCTTTCTCTTTGCTTTGGTTCTTTCTGAGCAGCATGAATAAAGTTTCTTGATTTGTCATTTGTACCATGATGTTGATCAAAGTAACCAGAGTAACCAAAATGATGATTAATGACTTAAGTAATTTCTTCAGAAGACAGCTATGGATGTTAAATTTTCTAAATTATTCTTTTACATAATGTGATTTGTTTTGATTCTTCATAGTGGTTAACTCTGTTCCACTTTCTTCTTGTTCTACACATCACTCTATTCTTTCTAGTTATATTAATAAAAATACCTAAACATAATTGCACTAAATTCAGAAGGCTCTTCTTGTTCTGAATGGAGGTGGTTCCTGTAGTCATCTGGCCATGGCCTTGTATACGCCAATGTAAGTAATGTCTAAACCATGACATCATGGTTGAACATTTCTTTTCTTTTTTTTCATCCCCTATTCAAGCAAATCTAACAATATTCCCGGTAGTTATGACACACCAACATTAAGTATCACAGAATTCGTGGAATTGCATTATGTTCGAAAAAAAGAGCATGTATAATGAAATTGTTATCTTGAATCAGTTTCTAGAAGACAGATATTTTTACTATGAAGACACCATCACAACTGTCTTCATTTATCCCAGTTATTGGAAGCCTTAGCAGAAGGGCTTACAACTGAAAGAATGTAGGAATACAGCTATTTGAGACAATGCTTTTGGAAGAAAAAAATTGAAACTTGTTGGAATAATAGTGTGAAAGAAAATCTTGTATCTTCTCTCTCAGTTGAATTTACTACTTTGCTTCAAACCACTTTTAATGAGGAGAGGTTTTAACTAATTTTTATATTTCTAGTGCTTGACTAAAGATTTATCGTACACTGTTTAAGAGACTAGAATTATATATTTTTAGTCCCAATTATAAGGTAAAAAAGCATATACCATCAATAGGAATCAAAAGCAGGTTGTCATGGTGCTATCTTTGTATTTGTTTGACCAAAATGTTTTTCATGGAGTTAAATGAATACTAGTGAATCTGGGAATGTTGTGAAAATCTAATATACTTTTATGTGCTTCCAGGGTTCACATCTGCATTCTGATCCAAGTGGGGAACTACAGATTCTTTTCAAATGTATATTTGCAGCTACAGAACATTACTGTGAAAGCCCAGACACTGTGAAGTCTTTCTTGATACACAATATTCACTAAGTCTAAAAGCATTCGAAATGTCTCTCTTAATGGATAAACACTGGCTCTGAAGATTGAAAATGTGCTTCCTGCAGAAAGTGATATACACAGAAATAAGCACAAGATGTAGCTATGAAAACAATCCAATTTCAAAGCAATCAAGAGGAAAAAGGTTCAATATATATGACCCTCCTCTGAAAAAGAATTAGCTTTATTCAGTGTTTGCCAGCCTTTACAGAGATGTACCAGTTTCAATCAATGAATGATAACACCTATAATAAAACACCTCTAGGTTTATCAAGAACATATCAAGAAAGGCGGATTAAAATCCAGTACTGAAAATTCCACATTCTACAGATACAGATACAGTTCTGATATGAATAAGGATACATCCTGGTTAGTAATAAAACATAAGAACGTTGTAAGCAAGTATAACAACATGTAGGCCATTCTTTTTATAATGGTTATGTTGTGATTATAATCACTTGAAACCTATTCATTACAAAGACCAAAATTTAAAAAGAAAAATCTGAAAAAATAGAAAAGTTTCAAAAATTATATTTACCTACCTTTGAGGTACATGTTGGCTTCAGGTACTTAGTATCCATTTCCATTTTTTCATTTGAAATGGGAAATAGATGTTTACATTGTAAATTCAGCTTGTCCTTGCCATTTAAGTTTATTATGTATCTGCTCTTTAAACTATTTTTTTCAGCAATATTTCTTGTATTTCAGAATTTATGCAAATTGAAGTTTGCACTTTAAAATGTCAATCATTGTAATCACAAACATCTGTAGAGAGACAATAACATATCTGACACATCTCTCACAACAACAACATATGTAATGTGTTGCTAATATATCTAACACTGCAAAAGAAATAAGAAGAATTATGTGCTATAGGCACACATCATATGCCAGATAGCCTAGCCAAGAGAGGACTTAACAAAACAGAGAAAGAAAGCTGCTTGATTTAACGTTCACATGTCTTGGACAGTTACTTCGAAAATCTTAATATACTTTCTCCATCCACCAGTGATCACAGCAGATAGTAAGCAGTTTAGAAAGACCCAGAGAGAAGGAAAACAGTGATGTATTTACATTTGTGTTATACAAGAAATATACACATTCAGAATTATTTAACATTCTGTAGGACACTGGACAATGAGGCGACACCCTGGATGCCTTCTATTCCATTTGTTTTTCACTTCTCTAACTCTTAACACAAGGCAAAGGCATTTCAGGGACTGATGAAAAGTTGAAACTTTTTGAATGTGCCAGAATATAACACCTCTCTTAACCCTCTCAGAATAAAGTATCTACATATCTGACCCAGTTGGTCCACTTCATCTCCTTTCTGGATTGTCACACATACCAGAACTCTTCTTTTTTATGGTACTACTAAAAAAAAAAAACCTGTATTTCCTTGAATAAGCTAATCATACCTGAGTACTTCCCTTTCTAGTTATGTTTCTACAGAAAGAAACTGTGCTCAGTTCTTTAAGTTAAACACACATTTAAAAAAAAATTCACCTTTTATTTAAAACCTAAATAATTTATTGGAAAAGATTTAATCATGGCTTTGTGTAACAGGATTTTTCAAGTGTTTCAGACTAACCTATTCATGTAGAGCTTTAAAATGTGTCCTTTTTTAATGCAAAACTAATGAGATGTACTATTTACAGCGGCTCTAGTATGCTATTTTGTCAGGATAAATAGAAACAACTACAGTACATTATCCTTTTCATTGGTAGCTGCATAACTACTGTGATACCAAGAGCATTGTATCTGTGTTTGTAGGCTTGAAAATTGAATAGAAATAGCTTTGGCAAGGAGCTTGCTGAGTACTGTGAAGACATTATTTCCATAAGGCTTGCTGCTTCATTACTTTGGAACAGAGTACATAATCAGGCCTCGCAGGACTTTTTTCTGTATAGATGGTTAATATTTACCATTAAGGGAAAGCAACTTTCCTGCTCTGACTCCTTCAATTTCAGTCAAATTGCAGCATCTAGACAGAGTTATCTGTCTGGCAAACTTCTCCACTTGCCTTTTTCCCTTTTTGGAGATATTTCAACTGGTTATTTGACAGTCTAGAGCAACACATGGCTTAAGAAAAAGATTGATTGAAAGCTAAACTTCATGGGACTGGAAATTCTGAAAATATATGCAAGAGATCTCTGTAAAATGAATTTTTTTCATGCACCATTTTGTTCAGTTGGACATGAGTAGTAAACCCATTTTTCTATGTTCAGATATTGAAAACATAAACAATGTCTGTGTATGCGTAAAGACATACAGTCCCAAGCAAGATTGGCTGTGATAAATTTATTTTCAAAACAAGAAATCAAAAGGATTTTTTCTATTTTCTTGCATTTTTTAAAATCAAGATTCATCATCTAAATCCATAAATCTCTGATGCTCTGACAGGGAAGGGGAATGGAACATGGTTTACTTCAAACTGCATTCAAAATACTTCTTTGTTAGAAATAAAAGGGTTACTGTTGAAATACATGGCAAACTATTTCTAGAGTTCTATACATTTGCATCTTCTTTATACAAATCAGAAAAGAAATTTTCTCTAACAAAGAACTAATTTCTCCCCTGTCTCCAGACTGTTTATATTTGAACCATCCAGAAACACTCACAGCAAGATGCTTACTTTAGCTTTTATTATGTGTATGAACTCTATAGAACCAGCTATTGGTGAACTTCACCTTCCCCTATTTTACCTACCTGGAGAATCCATGCTGCAAAACAGACTTATGGATTCATCCTACTAACCTCAAGCACACAGAGTGCCCTTCACTGTTTATGATATTTGTAAAAACAAATATGAATTGAGGTAGACACAGATTACCTAAGACACAGGACTATTTGAGGAAGCCTAGGATGCTTAGTCTCTTAAATGACATGTCATGAATAAATATTTGGAATTATACTGGATGAGCCTGAGTCATATCTTGCAGAAACAGCTGGACTTGATAAATTTCACTGACATCAGACATACTGCATAGGAGCATAGAGTATATATTTCTGCAGGTACAACCAAAGTCTGTATATATATCCTGAAGCATTCCTAACTCCATGTAGGTAAATTTAATACTGCAAAGAATTGAGCAAAATGTTCTGGGAAAGGTGAAGACAAGGACACACCAGAGAGTAAAAGTGCTAAGGGTGGCAGACTGCAATCATAGGAGAACAGAAATTTATTTTAAGGGAGATGTCAGCACACTAATGTTGAATTACAAAAGACATTGACAAGTTATTTGAAATGATGGAGACTTATTACATTAGTAAATTAAAACAATACAAGGTTATTTGTAAAATCAGAATTTCACAGAGTCTACCTAATATTAAGCTGTATCCTTGCAGTAATGAAAACCAAGATATTAGTGAAAATATTTAGGGAAAAAGATTTAAATTATTTTTTTGTGAGCTACATCTCTTGAATCACTGTTCATCATTACACAAATTCCAGAACTATCACAAACGAGGCAGCACTGACAAGACCTTTTAAACAGTGAAGCACTAAGAAGCTAGGAAATATTTTATAGTTCAGCAGTAGTTCTCATCAAAGACATTGTTATTTCAATCTCATTCTTCTAATCTATCTTAAAGAATTTGTAATATTAGGTTGATGACCTAATTTTTTTTTCTGTAGAGAAAATTTTAATGAGGTAAGCAAATGATGTGTGTTGAATGGTACAACTGAAGCATTAAAAAAATCAGTAATAAATAATCACATGTACTACATATTTTGAAAAATTAAGTTGAACAAGTCTTTAATAAAGTAATTATTTCTCTTTTCATAAATCACTAAAGTTTATTTTCGCTCACTAGATATAATGCTGTCAAGGACAACTGCTTTAAATTTGTCCTTGCTTGTAACATACCATAAAAGAAGTTTCTCATAACTTTTCTTTGACTAATACAAAATAGTACTACTCTACGTGTAATTATAATATACAAAATAATTAATTAAATGAATAGAACTTGCACTCTGAAAAGAGCTTGCAAAATACTAGCTAATATATATCAGTGTAATTGCAGGGATGGGTTTGAAGTCCCAGCATGCTGGGCAGAACCAAACAATTTATTGTCATACAAATACTTTATAAAAATTGTATAATTTATCTATCTATCTACCTGAGCCATTGAACAAACTTCAACTATACTGCAAGAGTTTCATATTGTTTGAGGGGCCGATGGTGCCTTCTCTAGTGATTGCTATTGAAAAATTCATGTCAATGAATGTTGTCTGAGCCATTAAGCCTTTTTCCTGCCTGTTTCTTTAACTTCTTCCACAAACAAACAAGCAAAACTAAATAAAATCAAAAAACCCACAGAAATAATGAAAAGTCAGGATGTCTCCTAATTTTCTGTAGTTATACTCTGTAGAATAATTTAGCATTGTGAAATCAAGAGGAGCAAATTCAACTTTTAATTTTTATCCCTATGTTTTGCTCTAAATATATGGCATCTATGTAAGACATAGAGGATTTTGTAATTGTTTTTGCTTGAAGCAGAGATAGAGCATATCTTACTGTACATTTTGTACATGGATCATATGCAATACTGCAAAAATAAGACTTTTGTCACAAAAAATTGAGTGTATTCAAGTATCCCTTCTTAGCAGTCAGTCATAATTACACCAGGAACACAAGCTTTTTGTTAATAACATTTAATTTTCTAAGTAAACAGAACTCCCTCCCCCCCACCCCCTTTTAAATGCTGAATGGTATGACAAGCATCTAGAGTCCTCATCAGTTCGGACTAACCAGGAACAAGAGAGCCAAACCTGGAATGTTCACCCTCTTTAGGTGAGAGCAGTGTGTCACATAGGAAACTGTACTTCAGTGCTTATGGATCAGAAAGCTATCCCCATTCCTGAATTTCATTTTAAATTGGTCATTTGTGCATTGCATTTGGGAAGTTCCTATAAGAGAGGCCACTAGCCATGGAAGCAGATCCTTTCAGAAACACAATCAAGACTTGAGAGTCCCAGCTACTTCAGATTTATGTCTCTTACACCTATCGCATTTCTCATTTGAAAGAAGTTGTAAAAATCTATACAACATAATGTATATAATTATACAAACACACACACTCTCTGAACCTTCTTTATCCTACCTCTAAGTCTGAATGTAACTCTTAACAGAAGTGTTTACACAGAGCCAGACTTTCTAGAGATAAGAATCACAAAACACACATTCCAAGAGAGCTTCATAACATAAGAGACTTGTCTGATAAAGGACTATTCCACATACAGCAGCCACAAACAGTGGGACACTAACCATCTACTGCAAAATTTAATGAAATAGCTGTACTACTTCAGATATTGATTAGTACTGAGGGAAGAAGAAAATAGACTTTTTTTGCAGCTGCTCCTCCCACAAGTTATACTCAATATTCAAATTTAAAAAAACTGTACAGCCCAGCAGTTACTGTATAATAAACCTGTACTGTACATACTTGAAATTAAAACATCAAAAGACCATTTAAATAATGAATACATTATCACTTTTGTCTACCAAAAACATTACTATAAAATGTTGGTGAATAATAATTTAAAAAGCTAAAAACCCTTGAGAGTTAAGAAAATGCATTAAGATAAATATAGCATTAATTTATATTAAAAAAAAATCAAAATTGTTTTGTAGTGCCATATCTCCCAAGCATTATTGTCTTCCCATCCATCTAGCAACCAAGCTGTCAGAACAAAAAACAACACCCCCCAAGAAAACCCAACCAAAACCAAAGAAAAAACAGAAATAGTTGTTACCTGCAAGATGGCAAAACCTAAACACTAAACTAGCTGTACCCTTAGACATCTACGTATGTGCACTATGCCTATGAGTTTCACACCTCTTTCTATCAATTCTCATTTCTGTTCCTACTGCTTTAACACTCTAGCCTGGAATGAGTCTGAGATTTCTGCTCAGGCCATTCATTAGTAGAGCAGAAAAGCCTATGGCCTCTCCTGCTGGCTGCACCTGTGACTTCTTAAGTTCACTACAGCTGGGCAGGATTTGGGGTAGGAGAAAGTAGTTTAGCAGTGGCTAATGTTCTTATTGTGTCTTTTGTTCCAGCTTGTACATTGAATTAGGAACAGATATAATTCTCTTTTCTGGCCTGGAGGTAGGAGTGTCTACAGCTCTGATCTTAGAAAGAAATAAGTAATTAAAATAAAATTTTCTTTATTTTGAAACAGTAAGTTTTCTTTCATCTGTAAGTAGATTTTTGGTATGTTTTTTAACTTAATGTGTTCAGCAGATCTGATTCAGGGCCTTGCACCTAAGCAGGCAAATCTACATGTTTCCATCATCAAGATAAGGTGTTGGGTGCTGTCTGCTACTGCAACTAAAGCAGAAGATGGGGTATTTTTGAGCCAAAAAAAAAGGAATGTGAATTGTGTCTAGACTAACAGAATTTTTTCTTCCTGTTGGGATTTTGAGGTTACTTATTACTGCTGTTGTTGGAAGATCAGTTTGCTTACCAAAGCACAAACTGCTGTTCCTCATCCCTGAGCTATTCCTTCAGCAGCAGTAATTCCTGTTGCCAGCTTAGTTTCCCAGCTGTTCTGAGCAAGTACTGTGCATGTCCTCTTTGCTGCAAATTAAGTGGACTTTTTTCCTTCTTATTATTCTAATTGAAAAACTGAATAAATTGTTTATTGTCTTATATAACTTGTTTTGACCGGTGAGACTGTTAGCACATCTTCCCTTAGTACTGATTTTCTGGGTTTCTAGATGTGGTTTTCAGGACTGGCTATTCATGAATTTCTAAATTCAGAAGGTATTACCTAAGTGAACCTGGGAACTGTTGGAACAGTTCCCAGTGTTTCTCCTTACATGGAAAAAAGTGGAGTATTGGGATAGAAAGGTACATATTCTGACAAAATTCTAGGTCCCTGTTAAAGTGAGCTGTGACAGATTAAAATTAAAAATAAATCTGTTTTCATTTTTACATTATACCTTGACAGCTAAAGCAGTCATTCAGGAATGGAGAACACTGGGAATCCTCTTATGTTTCATTTAGTTCAAGATGAATTGAATTCATAAATATTGTACCTCTAGTGCCAAAATCACTAGCTTGCAGAGAAGTTGGAATATGCTCTCTGCTTATCTATGAGAGCGGAGCTGCAGTTTAGATAGCAATTAGGGTCTTCCCTGATGAAGCACCTCATTGCATCCTGCCAGAAGGTCTCAACTTTGATAGTTATTTCTTCTTCCTAGCTCTGGGCCAGCAATTTGGCATTTAAGTTTTACTTTTATTTTTATCCATGTCAAAGGGACATGACAGCGATATTCTAACAAAAAATGCGTTTGTGTCTCAGATGAAGTGCTACAATCCATGCTGGTAGGTATGATTTGTGATCCCCGTGCTCTGATCATTTATTATCATTAATAGGAAAGCCTTCAGATATGTAGAAAATATGGATTAGGTTTGCCTGTAAGTAGAGTTTAGAGTATACAGATATTTCTTTTTTTTCTGGACAGTTCCGAAATAATTTGACTTTATTGTAATGATATTATCAGCAAAGAGGTAAGGAAAGTAAATGGAAGCACTCATCACATCCACTGATTTTCTGTAGTCTTAAGAGATGTGTTATGTAAGGAGCATGAATGGCCCAAAACTGTTTTCCATTACTTAAAAAATAAAAAAAAAAAAAAGGGGGGGAGGGGGTTGAGGAAAAGGAAGTAATATGTTTCCTCTGTGTGCTGGATTGTCCTCAAAGATACATAATTACAATTTTGTCAAGACTATACAATTTAAGCAGACTGAACTCCACTCTGTTTAATGAAGTATCATTTAAGTTGCCTTTTTAGTATCCAGATACTTTAGAGTGTCATTAAGCATCAAATCAGTAACACCTAATCTCCTTTTCTCCTTATCTGCATAGTCTCCATTGTATACGTGTGCATGTGCTTGATTTCCACTTCTGATGCTGTGTACCAGCTGAAGGCTGCTGTCACTTCCCAGTCAGGCTGGCTGATAAAAGGAATACTTCCAGTTTCTGTCCACCAGCTGAGTCCCAAAAGAGTAACACAAAGCAGTGTGTGTAGTAAGGGTAAGTATTTATTCCAATGCACTCTGACACTTGCAAGCACAAAAAAAAATGGATTAGCTAGTCATGTAAAGGATTTTGCCTCTTAGAATATGCCAAATTTACTCTACAGATGAAAGTAAGCAAAAATACAGTTAAATAAGATTTGATAAGGTCGAAGTTCTTGTTTCTCAGATCTCTGTGCTGTTCCTTGGTGTTATCAGGTCAAGACCTTCTTTCCGTCATGCCACTCCTTCCTCTGCTACACCATCAGTCACTCTTTATAGGCTTTTAAGTGCTGTGTGCAATGAATTTCTTCCATCCAGTCCCAGTCTTTATTACATTTGCCACAAAATGCTGACCTTTGCTTTGCATTCCCTTCTACATGTCTTCAAACTGCCTCAATCTACTTTATGAGTTGGGTTAAATGGCAGTAGTATATTTTCCTGTTACAAGGTCAGCTTTTCTCATTTTCTTGCTATTTTTTCTGACAGGGTGATTTTGGGGTCTGCAATCCTCTCTGAATAGCAATTCCTAGTACAGCTTATGTAAAGTTCATTTGTAACCTATAATATGCTTCAAAAATCTGTTTTGTACTGAATTTCTTCTCCATGATTTCAGATTAATTTTATATATATATATATTCATAGTTATATATATTATTAACTGGGCTTCTACCTTGTCTATTTACTCTGAATATGTTTTCTTAGATTTCTATTTACTCTGAACATGTTTTCTTAGATTTTATCGAAGAATCATGAAAATAATATTCTGAAGCTAAATCAAGTAAAGTTCATGAACACTGCCTCCTTTTTCACAATTTGTGCTGACGACTTCAAGCCATGTTCATTCTGTATGATCTCTTGAATGCTTTATGTACACAAAAGCCAGGTAACCTAAATGAAGCCATAATCTCACTCCTAGTTATGATTCGCATCAGATCAAAATGTCTCCCCTTTTCTGATATAAGATACTCAGAATAAAAATAAAATATATAAAGTAGGAATAAAATTTATTTCTTAGTTGGGAAATTCCATTATAGTCTTTGTTACTCAGATTCTTGTAAAAGGTAAAAAAAAAACCAAAACCAGAACCCAATCAACCAGCCAAAAAAAAACCCCCACAAAGCAAAGAAACCCTCACCAAAAATCTAAACCTCTCATCGCAGGTGTTTTTTTCATAGCTGATTTAATGCTTTAAGGAACATAATCAGAGAGTTTAAATTACTTGAAAGAAAAAATAATCCTAAAATAGGAATCAAGCTGCCTAACTGCAAATGAAGCCACTGTGATGAAACAAGAAAGCAGGATTTATATGATCCTTGTACATGTTTTTTATTTCTCACTACAGTTTATTCTGTCATTGTTGAACTAGCTGTCGCTTGATGAGGCACCCTGTTAGCTATGCTATGTCACCACATTACTAGCTCCTTGGTAGCTTCCAACTTGCTGAGAGAGCAATCAAAAGGAAATTTTTTTTCCTCTTGCCCAGATGACTAATTTTCCTCAGCTTTCAATACTTGAGGAAAATATAACTAGTCTTTTTCCAGTTTCAGCACTGCTCTAGCTAATAGAAAATCAGAAGCAAAAAACAATACAGTAAATAGATGTAAATAATAAAAAAATAATTTAAAGTTTTTAATTTGCTATAAGGTTTATTACATCAAATCTTGTGTTTAACAATCTTTACATGAAATTAGGACTTGTCTAGGGAAATACATTTAGAGGTTAGAAGGGTAAGAAAGTAATCTATCAGGAACAGCATAAGCATAGTTGAGTCTGCTTCAGACTGAGACTTAAATTACTCAGTTCTGTACTTTTCCCTGTATTTCTGAGCAATCAGTTGTGGAAAATCTACCTAAGAAAATAATAATCAAAATAATTATTAATGAACAGCAGACTGAAAGTTAAACAGTAAACTAGTTATTTTCTGCATCTGTACATCTCATATATTGGGGAAAGTTCTTTTCCTTAAGACTGCCCTTACATTATTAAAAATGCCATTGTTAGTACTGAATGGTTTGACGTTGAATACAGTCTTTAGCACAAAAGCGATAACAAGAGTTTTATCAAAATAAAATGTCTTACTCTTGAAATCACTGTCCTGGGGTTCAGCATTTTTGCTGATGGATACATCTGTCTTGCTATGTTATGGTGAGGTAGCCCTTTCCTGTGAAGTGAACTTGCAAGTGGATTTTGTTTTGGAAAGCAATTTAATGTTTGCTGATAACGTTGATTGGTACTTTGTCAGTGTTAGCTTTTAAGCTTCTGTTCTGGTCTGCTTAATTTTTTGAAATAACTTATTTGATTAAGTGATGCTTTACCACCAGCAGTTCAGCTGGCTTTCTGCTGATAGCTGAATTTTCTTTCTTCTGTGCTGTTTTGCACTTGCTGAGCCTCTTTATCATCAGAATTTAAAGGGTAGGTTAGATTCAGACCTCTTCTCCCCCACTCTGCTGTTCTTTTTCTAGATATGTCCTAATAAACTGGGACAGAGTGTACTCTCAGGAAGTTTGCAGATGACACAAACCTGGGAGCAGTGGCCGATTATACCAGAGTGTGATGCTGCCATCCAGAGGGACCTCCACTGGCTGGAAAAACAGACTAGCAGGAACTTCACAAAGGTCAACAAGAAGAAGTGCAAAGTGCTGCCATATGGGAAGGAAAAACCCCTGGGACCAGTATATGCTGAGGGCTACACAGATAGAAAACAGCTTAGCAGAAAATGACCTGTAGTCCAAGCTGAACCTGAGCCAGCAGGGGTTACTGGCAGCAAAGTCTGATGGTATCATGGGCTGCCTTATGAGAAGCATTGCCAGCAGGTCCAGGGAGGTGAATCCCTCCTTCAACTCCGCAGTCGTGACGTCATACCTGGAAGACTGTCTACTTCTGGACTCCTGGACATATTGGGAAGAGTACAATGAAGGGCCATAAAGCTGATGTGGGAGGAGAAATGGGGGCTGGGCAGGGAGGGAACCCATTAATGACTCTAAATATCTGAAGAGATGGTGCAAAGTGGGTGGAAAAAAGTTCTTCAGGAGGTTCTGTCTGAGCACCAGGAAATACTTTTTCACTTTGAAGGGGATTGAGTACTAGCACAGGTTGCCTAGAGAGGTTGTGGAGTCTTCCTCCTTGGAGATATTGAAAAGCAGTGCAGACATGGTCCTGGGAAACTGGCTCTAGGTATTCCTGCGTGAGCAGGGATTGGACCAGATGATTCTGGAGCTCCGTTCCAATCTCAGCCATGAGATTCTGTGATTGGGTAGACTTGGTAGTTGCCATAGCAGACCTATCTTTCCAGAAGAAGATACATTTGTTGGCCTGGTCAGTTATCTTGTTTTCCCAACACATATTTTATCTTCACTATGAAGGTACCTGGTCTAGCAATCTCCATCCCCTCCCCCTTCACCAATAGAAAAGGAAGTCTGATTTTTGGAGAAATAATTTATTACTCATCATCACACAAGATAAATCATTCCTCCTATGTCTTTCAAACTGACAGATATTTGCTAGAAATACATAAAAATCTCATTTTTTCTAAGTTCTCTAGAAGATATGTGCTTTTGCAAGGTCTTTTATAGCAACATACTACAAGCCAAAAACTCTGACCTGTTGCTGAGTCATTGATATCATGAATAGCAGAACATCACAGTGATAAGGAGAATTTAAACATGTCATACAAGATTAAATAAATTATTCTTGAAATTGGTCATATTCTATTTACTATGTATTTATCTGGTAATTAGTAATTTAAATAATCTTAGTGAATTTGAAAGCATAACTATGAATAAGAGAAGATTCTCCAGCTTAAAGATTTAAAATATAGTATTATGAGAGCAAAGAGGCTTGGGTTTTTCTAAGTGAAACAAATGCCATATTTATATTCTTAAATATTTTTTAGGGGTGAGGATTGAATATGAGGAATGAACTTTCAATATATGAAAGAATCTAATTATCAACTGCTAATAATAATGTCACTGAAATGTTCAATATAATTCCCTGGAACAGGGACTGTACATCTGCTGTGAAACATAGTGCAGGAAACGTCCTGGAAATTTTACAAGAAAGGTCTACTTCTTTCAGTAAGAGAATAAAGAGAGTAATTGATCAGCTAAAAAGAAAACAAAATTCTGTACTGATAGGAAAATATACCCACAGAAAAAATAGTTAAAAGTTTTTTGGCCATAAAATGCACTTATAAAAGGCTGTTATGATAAAAGGTATGTTCAACATTTCAGAAATAGTAATCATAAGTGAGCACACAGGGCTGTTACAAATACCAACTTATCAAACATTGACCCTTTCAAATGCAATGGCTTGAAATTGTAATCATTAGAACAACTAATATTTTATATTTATGCACCAAGGAAAAAAATGTTGAAAAATACTGTTCGTAGCTTTGAACCTGCCAAAACACAAGTGCAGAAACTTGGCCTTTCAGGTGTGATTTTTCTGAAAATAAGTTCCCAACCCTGTTTTATTTATTCCAAAAAGACTGTAGGTGATCTCTTAACATCTCAAGACTAGTAATAAAAAAGTAAGTGGAAATTATGTTAGATATTTTTTTCTGATCATAACCTGTCTCTGATTAGCTGTGGTTGGACAGTTTGGCACAAATAATTTCAGCTGAGCAGGAGAGACTAGCACAGCAGTTTCTGACTGAACTGCTGTGGAAGGGTTTGTTTTGCTCTGTTAAACTGTTCCCCTGAAATTAATGCGTCAACAGTAAACCATTTCTTAAGATCTACAAGAGATGTCCAGTGTTCTACACAGGATTCATCCAAGAGATGTCCAGTGGTCAGGATTCATCCCTCTCTTTTAAAGGCTCTGTCTCATGAGGCTCTCAGTACAATTAGAGAGAGAGAAATGTGTACTGCCAACATGTGATTCAGCCTACAAGCCATGATGTTCCTAAAAGCACTTATGACCGTGGCAGTTAAACTCAGTTGATGTGAAGCTTAGCCCTACCCATACCAGCCTTGAACTGTTGAGCTCTTTGCTATTCATGGAAAGTAGGAAATCACAGCCTTCTGCACAGATGTGGTGCTTTCTTTCCTCTCTCACTCTTTTAAAATAGCTTGTACGTTTCCTTTCTTTCCTCTCCTCATCTTTTTCAAAACAGTTTTAGGATTACTTCCAGTGATAATCCTTTGAAAAAAATGATGATGAGAGCTTTTTTTCATGAATTGATTAAAAAATACTTCTTTCCTTGTAGGTGTGATTTTTTTCAGTGTGGTGGTTTGAACCTGAACTTGATGGTCAATCATTTAGACCAATAGCGCTTCTCGAAATTTACATATTTAAACCCCGGGAGCTCTTTCTTACTTTCAGCCCTTCAGAGAGGTAGCAGGGCTGCCCGCTCGGCCCGGCGGGCTGGGCCAGGCCTGGCTGGGCCTGACCGCGGAGGCCTGGTGGGGCTGGGGCCCGGCCCTGCTCCATCTCGGCTCGGCAGGGGCCGGGCCACGGCCTGCGGCTCTGTGTGGGGCAGCATGAACTTTTCCCTGGTGCGGCAAAACGAACTGAAACTTCACACCAGCGACCAATTCCGGCCGCTGCCCAGCAGAGAGCACGTAACCAACCAGCTGCAGTGCCCAGACCCAGATAAGAGCAACCCCTTCAGTGCTGTAAGTTCCTCAGAAGAAATGAATCCTGCAACATCCATCCTCTCCCAGGTCAGAGGAAAGAGAAAGGTAAAGGCACGAATCTGGATTTTTATTTTGCTGTGCTCGGTGATAATGATTTATAAGAAGTTAACAGAGGCCTGGCAGATTGATTACATCACGTTGCCTCAAACACGCCAAGGCAAGTGCTATGTGCTCACAATGGTAGAAGCCACCACGGGATGGTTAGAGACCTACCCTGTGCCTCATNGCAAAGGCTACCTGGTTAGTTAACACCCGAGGTTCCAATAGCAGAGCTGGTCCAGCCTAATCTGAATCCCTGCATACAGTAGAGTGAGATAAGATTCCAGTAGTGCATGCCAGAGGACTGTTAGGAAAGACTGTTTGGGTTAATTCTGCCTCGAGTACAGACAAACCCATCCGTGGGGTTGTCTTTGCTCAGGGACCTGGTTGTACACGGTGGGTAACGAAGAGAGATGGAACAACACGTTGTGTACCGCAGGGAGATCTAATTGTTGGGTGAAAACCACATGTAATGTGAAATGCCTGTACAGGACTGCTTGCTGAGTGTCGCTGTCACTGTTTGTACATAGCTGTATATATGTATATATATATCTAACTGTTCGTACATAGCTGTATATATGTATATATATATCTATGTGTGTGTATTAATGTGTGTGTGTAGAGTTAGAATATACTAGTGTGGGCATTGAGCCGATGATATGGGATAAGGGGTGGAATGTCTTGGGGTGACTTTATGATGTTATATCCCCTATCACCGTTCTATGCCCAGATATGATCCTGAGCCTTTCTGTGTCTTTAAAACTGGGAGCAAGAGAGAGGAAAAAACTGAGCGAACTTTCCAAAACAGTTTGTGCTTCAAGGACACAGAGATTAGCGTCCTGCTACAGCAGTGAGAGGGGAAGAAGCACCTTCTTTCTTTTCAGCCAGCTTTTCAGCTCCTTTTTTCTGGAGAGAGAGAGATGGAGAGTTGAACCTTGTTTTCTTGGAACTTTGGGGTTTTTTTTTCCCTTTTCTTCTGGACTGTTTCAACATCAGAACACATCGGGAGAGTTTTGCCCCGAGGCCCGGAGGTGGGCCACCTCCACCCAGCTCCGAAGAGGAGAGAGACCGCATCTACAGAAGGACTCTAAAATCTTCCCAAATTTCTCTCCAGAGCGAGAGGTTTTATTATTTAGCATTATTATCCTTTTCCTGTGTGTTTGTTAAATAAATAGTTTTTTTCCCTTCACTTTACTTTGAGGAAATTTTTTTTTCCTGAACCTGGTGGGGGAGGGGTGACTGTAATCTGCTTTCCTTTGAGGAGACGTTCCTTTTGGACGTTTCCCTGAATTTGGCCCAAACCAGCACATTCAGTAACAAGAGCACCATATACCAGCAGTAATAACACTACACATTATACAACTGTATTCTATAAATTGTAATACAGGTTTTGTCAAGCAAAAATGCAGATATGTTCATACAGATTGTCTTCTGATGAAGATATCATTTCTGTGTCAGAAACAGATCTGAGCAATCAGACTTTCTTTCTATACAATATTCACATAGTTCCTTTGCATCACCGAAACACGCTGTGGTAGTCTCAGAAAAAATGCAGCTCACTGCAGTAACATGCCACGAAACACCTGCAGTGCCTAAGATGAACAAAGCCTATTAATTTGTCATTAAGCAAGCATGTCATGTTAACGTCTACCTGGAAATGTGCGTGCCTTTTTTTTCTCCTGTAGTGAAGAATTTCCGTATCTTTCCTACCAATAAGTCATTTGTAGAAAATAAACTTATCAGTAAAAAAAAATTAATTGATAGTTATATCATTAATAATTTTATTAACAGATAACTATACATTTATTGAAACTTTGTATTAAAATATAGGTAAATTGTTCCATTTTGTACTGACCTAATGTTATTCATCAGTGCACTACAGCCGAAAAACAGCTGTAAAAAGAACTTTCCAAACTATCACCATGTTTGGGATCATAATGATACTGGTCTGTACTGATTTTTCCTCTGAATTATTGCAGACCACAGGTGAGGATTCAAAAGCAGTATACACCCTGCAGTTTCCTAATTAAGATAAGAATTTTCTATTTTATGAAGATTTTCCTTCTGTTTTTTGTAAAACCATCATATCGCCTGGAATGTTTTAACTTTAATTTTACTCTTTCCTCTGAGCCAGAGTAGTAATTTAAGCAAGTAACAGATTAATGGTTTCCTTTATTCCCCCCAGAGGACATTTGCCAAGAGCTTATACTAATACAGGTCAAACTTTGAGCTAAAATAACTTAATAGTATCCTTTTAAGGAAGGATGGTAGTCACTCTTTTGTTTTGCTAATGACATTACATAGTGGCAAATGTAGGAAAGGTAGGAAAATCTGCAGAGATTAAGAGTGTTATTCATATTCGTATTTCACTATAAAATCAGGTCTTCTCTTTAAGTACAAATCTTTGTGCCAATCTGCTCTATTTCAATGCTTGGGGGAAAAACTATATCTGTCAAGTAAGTTTTCCAACACAGCTTAAATCAAATGTCAGGATAAAATTTGTACTCATTCTCTTTATGGACATATCTTTATGAGCATGTTTAATACTCAGAGGAGATTTACAAATAAATAGTTAAAAGAAACTTGTATCTGTTTTGCTCAGCCAGCAGTTTGAAACTCAGAAAGTGCTCCTCAGTGTGAATAAAATGTATTTGAAAATAAAATTTTACTTTATAATTGGGATATCTGAGATTCCTGCTTGCAGCAGCCATCCTGCTGACAAAATACTGATAGAACGATGCCCTATGTAACATTCTATTTAAAAAAAAGCTGCTTTTAATATTGCATTGGCATATTGGTAGATGCTAGTTTTGTATTTCCTTCCCTGCATAGCTTACTGGGAGGAAAAGTACAGTTTTTTGTGCACAGAACAAAGGAACACATTTTAATTGTGACACCTAAATGGTACATAGAAATAATTTGTACTAACATATGAGAACTAGTTAGAAAAGATCAATATTTGTAAATAATGTAACTTTGGAAACTTAGGAAAACTTAAGTCCAATTTTGGTGTAAATTTGTAGTTTCCCAACTGTCTTTCATTGTTTTATTGCATAGGGTAGGTTTACATAGTATATTCTAAAAGCATATCTGTGATCTCTGACCTTCCTACCATGACACCGATGCCAAATAAATGAATGTTAATTCCCAGCAGGCTTTGTTAAGTTGGATGTGGCACCATATTATTGTGGTCATGGAGGTTTGAGCTGGTTGTGAAACTTAAGCAGAACAAGATAAGCATGTTCTTAATTACACATTATTGTATTTTGTCTGGGTAAACTTTGGTCCCTCTTCCAATTCTGAGTGCATGCTGATGTATAGTGTTAGAGTGTATCTTGTTAGAATAATTCTGCTGAATTTCTTCTAAAGATGTGTGCCAAGCAGATTATAACTCTGGCTATCTAGGCTATATGATAATCAATATCTTAAGGCTAATATTAATGCTGTAAATCAGTGCTTATTTCTTCGACTTCAACTTTGGAAAGTGGTAGATTTGTGTAGTTATGTCCTGCTTAGGCTGATTTCATAACAGATTTTTAAGACAGATACTAGACGAGACAATATGGGTCTTGCAATAAGAAGTGGAAAGATCTTTTTAAAAAAATTGTGTACCAATTGTCCTTTTGTTTCCCTTAATTTATCTCAAACCAGACACCTTTTTAGAGATATCTATGACTAAGTAGGTTCAACATGTCTCAACATTATTAGAATTTTTTAAAAATATTTTTGTCATATAAATAAAGGTATTCAGAATGGATTTTTGCTGTTGTTGAGGAATTGTAATGCATTGCCTCCACATCCTATCCCTTTTTTCCAGGAGATTGTATATTTCCGTAGTTATCCTTTTCTTCCCTTTTTGCCAAGTACCTTCTTTTTTCATTTTTCTTTTTCCTTTAGGTAAACACTTTCAACTAAATGTTAGCATGAATGAGGTCAGTGCAAGATAAGGATGTATTATCTGAGCATATTTCATGGCAGCACATTGATTCACTTCTGCTTATAAGCAAAAATATCAATTTATATATCATTATATCCTTATCATTATATTGTAGTATATGCTGCAATATAATTGTTGGGAAAGCTCTGATTAGTATTTGTCTGTACTAGCAAATCAAATATTAATATTTTTGAGCATGAAGCTAATATACGACAGCCCCTACACATGCTAGTTAACAAGGCCTCAGAAACATATGTTTCCATGCAGGCTGCCTGCTATATAAGTCATGGATCTTCCAGATCCTGAGCATTCCTGTGAATAGTTATAGCAGCCACAAGCCTGTGAAGGAGCTTTCCAACACTTCTGCAGTAGGGATGATTGAGCTCCTGAGTGATGTTAAATTTATCAGCATAGCCAGGGAGTCCTTGGTATTCCTGTATTCTGCTACAACTGATAAAAGGCTTACCTCAGTGCTTACCTTGAGCATTTTGTTCTCCTGCTGCCTCACACAGATGTCATGGGGGTTTTGTTGTTTTGATTATTGGAAAGACTTCTACTTGTACCTTCATAAAGACAAATAAGCAGAGAACAGCTATATCCCACTCGGTGACAAAACTCAACAGATTCCTAGCTCAGATACAGATGTTGAATCATTTCTTAAACTTAGTAGATTACACATCTGCTGGTAAAAATCAAGTAAATACAAAAGATATGGTATTTTCAGCATTATTTTTTGTCTTTCCTAACCATTGGCATTTGGATAAAAACCCACTCAATCCTATTTAACCATAAAACCACAAGTCCTATGTGCCGAATTTCAGAATATGGTTTACAGTTGTGAGTTTCAAACAGATAAAACTAAATCCTTCCACAGTCTAGATTATCTAACTTTCTGAAAAGCTGTCTTCCACTCTTACCTGTTCTTTGAGCATAGCAAGTAGGACTTCCATCCAGTGCCTAGGCCTGGTGAACACCTTTCTTGAAAACGTGCACATACTTCAGCCATTTTGGTTGGTATTACAAATTGCTCTAAATTGCAAGCTGTCTGAAAGATAAATATTGCTATGTTCATCCTTAAGACCAAATTTGATGTTGTACATCCAACCTGTCTTTAACTCAATAAAAGATTTGTAGGGCCCTCAGCATTTGTCCTGGTTTGGTACCTACAAGCTTCAGTGAGAAAAACACCATTAATTTCATTTGGAACATTTTCAAACCTGCAATACACCTTTCAAAATTCCTTTTTCTAGCTCATTTGCAGAGACTTTCTAATGAAGTGATATTGATAATGATACAGTAGTAGATAATGATGCAAAATTGCATTCAGAATTTCATGTAGTCACATGGATCATCAGTAGTATGATTGCTTTTAAAGAAGAGTATTTTCGAATAAAGAAGCTCTGGTAGTTTGATATTTCCTTTGAAAAAAAACCAAAACAAAAAACCCCAAACAAAACCAAACAAAACCAAACAAAACCAAACAAAACCAAACAAAACCAAAAAAAACAAAGCAACCCCCCCTCAAAACAACAAAACCCCTACCCAAACAAATAAAGAAGCTGATTTCAAATAAAGAAAATACAGGATCTGATCCTGCAATCAGAGTGCGTACAAAAAGAGACCCTGCAGGACCCTGTCATCATAACTTCAGCTATCCAGAAGGCAGATGGCTACATGTGAGTTGCCATCCTATGCTTCCTTTGTCATAAAGGAAGAAATTAGCATGTTTAGGCAGTGACTTTCTCTAGTCAGTTTTAGACTTCTGATTCAGAATTAATCATGTCCTATGAGTACTAATTTGTCTCCATTTATTACAAAAGGTGTCAAGATCAGTAGGTCAAACTATCTGTCATATAGATTTTTACATTTGGTGAAAGGACTTCCACCCCAGATTTCCAAAAGAATACTTGCATTTGAAGCTTAGGATAGTCTAGTAACAAGAAAAGACGGATTCCTACTGTGTACTCATTCTCACCACTGACATTGTTTTGTATCCTTAAACAGTATTAAAACTTTTTGACAGTTTTAATTAGTGTGTAGATAATTCCTGTGCTTTAAAATAAGCAGGGTCTAAATAATTGGTGAGCTATAAATAATTCAGGTAGAAGAGACATTGGGGGCCTTCTAGAGACCATAATCTATCAACAATTGGGAACATTAACATCAGGCATTCCAGCCATCTTTCTAATAAGAATATTAAATATGCAGCTAGATCCAAAAGATGAAAGTAGAGATCTGACCTCCATTCAGCAACATAAATAATTAATCCACCTGTCTATCTACCTATCATCAATCTACTAAACTCAATGCTTCAGCTTGTTCTGTAAGTTTCGTAGAAAGAGAGGACTTGAGGAATGAAAGAAGTTTGTAACTAGAACCCTGCAGTTTGAATAAACCTTATTTGATTGCACTTGATCTTTTCAGGAGAGTCATAAATCATTTTTTTCCTTGAACTTGTGCTGATTTCAACTCTTAACTTGAGGCTATCAGGGCTGAAAATGTAGTTTGCTATCCTGAGTGTTTTGTTTGCTGTAGTGTTATATACAAATGCTTTTTTTTGCTTCCATTGTCTCAGTGTTAGAAGTAGCATTCAGCAAGAACAACACATTCCATGTAAGGTCCTGCAATGCTCTTCATAGACAGGACTTCTTTAAATTTTTTTTTTTTATTTTTTGGCATCTTTGAATAGGGAAAAACTCTTGTGAGGAATCAAATCCACTGAAGGGAGTAGCTGGTTGCTATTTGGTTGGTGACGGGAGCCTGTGTCAAGGGCCCTTTCAACAGTATCTCTATCTGAATCATCCAAGACTTTCAAACTGTTCTGATGAATTCTTATAATCAAGATGTTTGATGGCCCTATACGACCACTTCAGAAAACGTATGATCCTTCCCATTGTAATATCTTAATCTGTGTACAAAACATCTGTTGTCTGTGTTTGCTATATGCAATGTACTGCTATGTGACCAAACCTGCATAAGCAGAAACAGTTATTTTATATTATTTATACATTTTTTTGTCAATTCTACATCAAGTCTCTGATACTGCCAGATTTCCCACCCAGGAGGACCAACACAATTAAGTGCACAAACAGCATCTACCAACTGGTCTGTGCATAGCCTGAGAAATGTCTGCGACTGCCAAAAACTCCCACTTTCTGCAGGAGTTAATCAAATGCTTTGTTTGACAGGGGCTAGGAGTTTGGTCAATCATCTTGTTTCAAGTCAGCCTGCTGTTTCAAATCAGTTCATTGTCTCATCCATGCAGAGACTTGCCAGAGAGTTTCTAAGAGCACTGTGAGTGCATTCAAGAATACCCTTCTGTCCCGGTTTGAGACAAATTGGAGAAAAATATCCTCTGATAGAAGGCAGGTTTCAGCCACCCCTCCTCCACCAGGTTCAGACAGAATTTGCCTTGGAGGAAAGTGAAAGACAAAAACTATTTATGTAACAAGCAAAAGTGCACGCAGGCACGGGAAAAGAATAATGCTAAATAATAAAACATCTCACTGTGGAGAGAACCTGGGTAAATTTCAGAGTCCTTTCTGTGGGTGTGGCTTTCTCTTCTCCGGAGCTGGGGTTGGGCATGGGCCCATCTGGGCCTCGGTGGAAAGGCCTCCCAGTGAGGTTCTGATGTTCTGGTGTTCTGAACAGTTCCAGAAGAGAAAAAGAAGAAACCAAAGTCCCAGTAAAACCTTTTTCCTCAGCTTATAAATGAGAAGCTAGCTAAAAAGGCAAGAGAATGCTGCTCTCTTCCCTGCTGCAGAAGCCAAGACCTGAGAAGTGGCCGAACAAGTTATCTGTGTTTTCAAACACAGCACTGAAGGAATTCCACCAGCTTTCTCCCTGCCCCCTCTCTCTTGAGTCTGCCTTAAAGCTACAGAAAAGGCACAGGATTCATGTCTGGGCATACAGCAGGCGATAGGGGATACACTTCATAAAGTGTCCCCAAGACACCTTCATACCCAGCCAAATAACAGTTATAGCTGTAGGGCAACCTTGAATTTCATCCTTATATTGCTCTTATAACTTGAATTCCATGCCAAAAGAAATACACAAATTACTTGGACAGGTAAATGTGTAGAACACAGAGGAGCTAAAAATACGGTTCAGGGCTACTTCTTGGGAAGGGAAGACGAATCTTTCTATGCTTTGCAACCCTTATTGTCCTTTCTGTACTAGACAGAATAGATGAAGATCACAAAGCTCTGAAAATCATAAAGCCAGAAATTTCTATTCAACCACATGCATTTATCACTATGCCAGTCACTTTAGGAATTTATTTACATTTGTGTTTTAAAATGTGAAGGAGAACTTTGTGCCTTTTTAAATATCGCTTAGTACTCATACATATTCTTAGAGGGCTTCTCAGCTAAGGTCCTGTTCAGACTGCAGTAATAATTCTACTCTTGTTATTATGGCCAACCTTTTCTAAATGTGAATACTTATTAAAAAAAAAAAAAGGCAATCAGCTTTATCTCATTTGTATTAATTATATTCTATATTCCATTTGTTTTGTGTGTCATTAAATACATTTGGGAAAAGATTCATTTTTGTTGTTCCTACACATGTTTTTTCATTATAATTGTTTCTATTGCAGAACTAATTAAATATCCTAAAGTTCTCTCCTTTAAATGTAATTACCTTTTAATGAAATGTATACATTTTTCTCACTATTATTGGTTAACCTTTAGCTACTTTTTCTATTTCTCTCCCACTTATTGCTGCAATTACACTTTGCACTTAAATAATGCTATTAATATGGGAATTTTGACAGACGCAAAAAAGTTCACTCCAGCTTATACAGATTGGATAATCACAGGGTATTATAACCTAGATTTCAAGAAATAGATCTCAAATTTTTTTACCCTGATACTTTGATGCTTGGCTTAGCACATTTTATCCTTATTTATCTGAGTATTTACATGTCTTAAACTTCTCTGGAAATACGAATTTAATAAGCAGTCCAACAAAGTGCCTTTAGACACGAGGAATCTAGAAGGGTTTTCTAAGGTCAGGTATCTGACTTTCTTACCAACTTGTTCCCCTTCACTACAATCTTCTAAACTTACCATAACCAAAGCTGGATAGTTGACTATTGTAAGACTCATGACATGGACACCTCCTTAAATTGTTTCAGATTGCAAAATGTAACCAATGGCCCTCTGAAACTAACTGTCTTGAAAATACAGACTTATGTGGCTTGACTTTGGAAGTGAATATAAGACATTAGTTTCCCGACTGCTAGAACTTTCCTTCTGCTTCATGTGAGCACTGTCTTGTGTGGTTATTAACAGTCTGTTGGGCCTAACAACGGAGATAAATTCTAGTTGTAATTCATTACAAGAAGTTTGATGGTATGATCTTTCTGCAGCTGCTTCTCTAAATCCTAATAATCTAAAACACTAGGGAGTCAGAACCCACAATAGCAAGAAAAGAAAAAAAAAGAAAAAAGACAATTCAAGAGGATAGAAAATTACAGAGGCAATTTACTGGATAATGATTATGTGAGCCACATGTTCTTAGCTTAGTTTTCCAGGAGTTTCTATCATCCCCTCAACCTATTGGATACGTTATAGCTGATAGGCAAAATTAGGATAGGCAGAGTGTGCTCAGGAACCAGCTCACCCAAAGCCACTTATGAATAAATTATCAAATCTTCATGTGGGGAAACAAGACATATTTATACATGGCAACATAGCAGGCCACTAAACCACGCTGAAATTTCTTTTTTACAATTGTTTCTCAAGAAGACTGGATCATAATTGTGTGCAGTCATTTGTATCAATTCGGGATTACATCCTTCAACTGTCAGGTGTAAGGCCCCAAACAACTTATTCAATGAGACTTTTAAGGGCTTATGGTTGTTCATACACTCTGAGCTAGACACACGGAAGAAATACCAACAAGACATTCTCAAGAGGTCAAGACAACAAAAAGAACTTTACTGAAAACTTTGGAAAATTAGAGAACTTTGGTGAAAGGTTTAGAGCAGCATTCAGTCAACATAAATACTTCCCGAAGTATGGGGAGAGATAAGAAGCACATGGTAGCACAAAGGAGCACATGGCAGCACAGACCCTGGGGGGAGGTGTCACCTGGCAGACCCCTACAGAGAGGAGCCTGCCGGAAGCTGACAGACGGGTGAGCGGTGCATGATCACCCCATATAAAGACATTTAGAAGGTGCATTACTGATGTGGCAACATGGCATAGGTCACATCATGAGAATTACCATATAAGGAAATACTGTGTCTTAAAGAAGTGCATAAAACCAGCTTGTTCCTTTGAATAAAATATTCAGATCCAGGGAACAGACTCAGATCCAGGAGCCAGATTCAGATCCAGGGAACAGACTCAGATCCAGGAGCCAGATTCAGATCCAGGAACCAGATTCAGATCCAGTTTCAATCACCGACACTGAAGCACTAACTTGGCCCATTCAACTTAGCAAACTCTAAGCCTGTTTGATTTTAAGTTTCTCAAAAATTCCAATGAGAGGGAATAAGAAGAAGGAGAAGAATAGAAAACATATATAAAAGAACAACCATAACTACCACTCCTGGATCCAGTAGTGTTCAGCTGATAGAGATTCCAAGAGGAGGTAGGGTCCAGTGTTGAACTGACAGAAATCCCAAGAGGAATTAGGGTCAAGACAAGAGGTGCTTGCCTTGTGTTCTGCTTTAAATACCCCTTGGGCTTCCTGGGCCCTTTCCCCAGGTGGGACTTCCTGTCTTGTGGCCACTCAGGAGCTGGGTTAGGGGCTCCAGAGGCAGGTGTGGTTTGCTATGCCAGGGATTGGCAGCCACTGCGGGGCTGGGATACAGGCCAGAGAGGGTGGGATGTGCAGAGCAGGGCATTGCCTCACCAGAGCAAGGCCTGACCTGTCCCTTTTACCACACACACAAACAAAATGTATGGAACCAGCAATCCTTCCAGTCTCTTACAGCGAGGCATGCAGTGGTGCCAGTGGTGAGTTCTGTGGCTTAGTGCAAGACTGAGGATTACAGGAGGGTTTCTGAAGCCAGGGAAACATGACCAAGGGCAGAGACCCCACCAGGAGCCAGCAACTCTTCGTGAGCAAGTGCAGCACATTTAAATGGGCCAAGGGAGTACCAGACCCAGGAGCACTGCCAGCAGAGTGGGCAAACAGTGTGGTGCACCAGCCAGGGCATGGCATGACAGTTTGCAAAGGAGGGTGTGGGAGCCAGTGAAAGGGACAGACCCTGAGAGGGCTCCCCAGGTTAAGGTGACTAAAAAAAAGCTTCCCCCAGAATGCCCTGTTCTGTTATGGAAATGTATCCCAGTTCTGCTTCCCTAGTTGGCCTCCCTGCCCCATTATACCTTATCTGCTCCTTCATTAGAAAATTCTCCCTTCCCCACNCATCTTTGGTTCCTGGTGCCTTTCATGCATGGGGCTCAAATAAACCTGTGCCGTGGAATTCCACACAAAGACCCTTCCTACCTCTTTGCCATCAGCTTGTCGAAGAAGCTATCTGGAGTGTGTGTGTGTGTCTGTGTGAATGCAGTGGCTGCCAAGTGACTTTCTGTTAAAGTCGGTTCAGGAGGTCATAGCACCCCACCAGAACAGCCCCCGGATCTGACAGAGGGTGTGTGGGGAGGGCCTTGCACCCTGCTTGTAGGTCCACATCCCAGGGAAGTGCTCTAGGTCTCTTCCGTAGTGGTGGATACTTGCCTCAGAGTTAAAACTGGTGTTTCTATAGAGAAAGCCCATAAGATGTCTGATGCTTCCATGCAGATAGAACTGGTAAGGAAGGAGACTGCTATACACAGCTGTAGACATGCACAAGCAAAGTCTGCAAGAAGAAACTCTACCAACAGCACACAGTGGATCCCGTAATAAGAAACCATGAGTTCTCGCAGTGGATAGACATCTATCAAGACATACTGTAGAACCCACCTGCCAGCCTGATAGGGAGTCACATGGGTTATGCTGTCATCCCGGAACTAAGGTCCAAGATGTTGCTGAGAGGGTGCCACAAATAGTCAAGAGCAGACACTACTATCCCCTACTACTCTTTCATGAGGCCATGAATGAACTGCAAGTCACTGCCTGTGTGTGGAATATCAATCCAATGTAATATTATTTTATCTTCATTTTACAGTCCCTTTTTGCAGATTCATTTAGAAAAGCGTTGAAGCAATTCCTCAAGTTACTTCTAAGAAAGGGAGTGTTCTCAAATCTGTCTGCTTGTCCAAAATCACGTCATCTCTACATCTGTATAAAAAGTAACTGACTTCTGCCTTTGCTTTGCATAGACATGTTAGCCACTCCTCTGTTTTGATATGTAATTATTTATCACTAATAGGACATGGTGTTGGATTGATGTATTGACATAATTTAACATACAGTACACTCAAATACTATTTCTTATAGATGAAGTGTGCAAATGGGTTGAAGAGTGAGTGACACCTCACACATGCAAAATCTGTGAAATGAATTAGCAATCTTAAATATATATGATTGATTACTGTGCACAGGTTCCTTATTAATGTGGAAGATGTGCATGAACATAGTCTTTCTCATCTACACATCACAATTGGATGGTCTACATTCAATCAAAAAATCCATAATTTATACAGTAGTGTTGTGTTATAGCTGTTGCCTCCTGCACCTTCTTTTCAAAGACCTTATCTGAAAAGAAGCTTGATTGGTTTTGGTAATCTGCCAGACTTATCTGCCAAATAATAGTTTTCAAATAGAGATTTCTTGGTGCAGGTTATGCTATGAGGTTGCCTTTGAAAGGGTGTGGGAAGCATGAACTACCTTGTTTAATAATAAGATAATAATAACTTCAATAATCTCTAAAGATAATGGCACAAATTAATAACTGCTTTTATATTCATGGCTGGAGAACGTTGTTTTTGAAAAGTAGTGTGATGGCAAAAGGAAGCAGCATTCATTCACCTTCAGAGGTGCTTGATATCACATATTGCAAAATCTGAGAGTGGGTTGCATCATTCCAAACTAGAAAAAACCTTCGCACTTCTAATTTGGATGAATACAACAGAGGAAGAAAAATCTCCAATTTTTTTGCAGCAGTGATAGAGAATTATATTAATTCTTTATGTCTCATACTGTCAGACTGTTTAAAATTTAATAATCAGAAATGTAGATGAACAGTTGAAGGCTATTATTCGTGGTCATCAATGCTGAACAGCCAGTAAAATATATTCTGAAGTTACCAAGAGATTATTTTCTGTCTTGTTATGAAAGAAATACTTGTTATTTCCCAGTCTGTACTGAAACTAGTCCCAATTATTAAATAACCATAATCAGAATAATCTCTAACTTGGCTTTTTTCGTGAGGCTAAATGTCAAGGCCAAAAACCAAACTACTGAATTCTTCTATTTTAAATTGTATGCACAGTGAGGGATGATCATACACAAAATGCAGAAATCATGCTTGAAAGTGTAAATTTATTCCAGGCTAGTTTTCTAAATGTTTGAAGTAGATTAATCTAAAACTGCATCACTTCTTTTATGCATGTATAACAGTACAGGTATCAGTGGACTTACTGTTGTCAAGATCTGGAATAATGCTTCAACTAGATACTTTTCTCTTTTGACATGGACATTAAATGTGCATAGAGTGTTCATAAAAATTCTTTGTAGGGCTCTTTTCAGTGTAATTCTAATGTGGACTGAGGATATGGAATGTTACCTTGACAGAAGCAAAGATGTATCACTTGCATGTCTATTTGTACAAGTTAAACACAAACAACACCAACTAAAATAAGGTAGAGAGCTATAGTTTACAATTCATCAAAAGCATTTTAAATTAAGATGTTTTTGTCTATACACCAAGAATAAATAAGTTTAGCAGATCATTCTCCTGCTAATATGCAGCAAGTTATATGGTTATTCACTTTCATTTTACTAGGAGCTGCAGTGTACACTTAACCAAAAGAGTGTCACCAGTCTTCAATAAACAATATTTTGTGCAAAGTTTCTTCCTCTTCAAAAGCTCTTCAGGGGGAAAAGATACTGGTAATTTACTTTTATTGAAGCAGATCTCACTTGGGAGTAGACGTGTGAGAATGATGACTGAAGATAGATAAGGCCTCTGTGCCTCCCATTTTTAAATCAGAAGAAAACATCAGTGATGAAAATTTTCATGCTGTGCCTCTCTAATTTGTACAGTTGGATGCACTGAAGGCATATTTTCATAGAACCACAGAACACAGTGCTTACTTTGTGCTTTTTGTTCTCCTGCTGCCCCACACAGATGTCGTGTGGGTTTTGTTGTTTTGATTATTGGAAAGACTTCTACTTGTACCTTCATAAAGACAAATAAACAGAGAACAGCCACATCCTACTCAATGACATAAAACTCAACAGATTCCTAGCTCAGATATAGATGTTGAATGGTGTCTGATACTCAATAGATTATACATCTGCTGTTAAAAATCAGGTAAATACAAAAGACTTTCAGCAATAGTTTTGAGTATTTGAGTAGTTTATTTGGAGTATTTTCGCTTTTCAATGACAATAAGTTTATTTTCAATTTTCTCATATTCCTACTGCCACTTACACATCTTCTCAGGACAACTATTCTCAGCTTCAACAGTACTCAGCTCCCATTTCACAACCTGTCAAATGGCTACTCAGGCAGAAAAAAATCAACCCATATGTAGTCTCTATAGACTGAAAATTAGCTTACTCATAGTTATGTCTCCTCATGGGAATTATCAATTCACTGATTGCTGAAAAGGCTGCCAGCTCTAACAGGAGTCCTCAGTGGTCATTGAAAAAAAAGAAGTAATGCCAGTAACCTCTCTACTTCATATGAGCTCAGTAAATTTTGCCTGTGTTCATACTCGCACTGGCTGCACAACACTTATCTTTTTAATCTAGTTATGAAACCAGTAATCGAGTGCTTGAGCCCTGTATTTGGAAGCCACAAGACAGGATTACTTTCACTTAAGTTTCAACATTTACAGTGTAGCTTTCTACATACGAGGTAGTTATCCTAAGCTTCCTTTTTACTGCAGACAGTTAATCACTTAGTGATATGATTCATCTGACCTATGCTAGACATCAGTTTTAGGATAAATCTACAGCTGCTCAGATTAATCCTATCTAATGTGACTTTATCATAGAGCAGTAAGAGTATTAGCTACTTAGAAATAAATGTAAATATTCCTAATTTTTTTTTTCTGCAAGCCTCTTTTGATGAAATACAGAAAATTAGAACTTCTAATGTCTTTTCTGACGGAATATGCTAATAACAGAAAACTGCATAGATCAGACGCTCTGGGGTAATCAGGGTTCTCCATGCAGTGTGGAATCCAGTGACTATTAAAGATTTTTAATTTCTGCTCAACTTACTCCTATTAATAGATATAAAAATATTATTAAGAAGAATTTATTTCCTGGATTATTTTAAATGACAGATTCAATACAGTCGAGTAGGAACATTCAGTTATATTTAACCTCCCTTATGAGTGGTTTGACTTAATGGTCTGACCTCTTAATCAAGGATTTTATGATTCTGATGAGTTGATGTCTATGTTTCTTAAATATTAAAGTCGACAGTTTATAGAACTGAAGGATTTTTTCCCTCAGTGTCTTAAAATGGTAATTCTGATGCTACAATGAGCTAACTATATTAATATGGCAGCAGTATTTCCTTGTGACTCTGCACTAAATCTGAGATTTCTTTTTAGTAAACAAAATGATATCACATATCAACTCAATTTAAAGAAATGGAAGCAAAACATTAAATTGGTATTTTGCTAAACAGCAATGCAATTTGTCTAGGATTAAGTATCAATTGAAATCTGTTATGATACAACACGTGCACTTTATCCAACCCTTGCTTTCTAACAGTATTTGCCATAACTACTAAAATATTTTTCCTATAAGTTTCCTGATTCAGGTTTATATGCAGCTGTCGGAAACACTGGTACATGTTGAAAATTATGAGCTGCTAGAAATGGTGTAAAAAGCTACACGATTGCCATATTTTTTTTCCAATACATGGTAAAAGAGGGATAGGTATAGGTGAGTGAATACTATCACTTACTTAAGACTCACACGTACAGAGAGTTTTAAATAGATGTCCTGCCAACTCTTGCCAATCCATGCTAAAACTCAGACCATTGAATCTGCTGTTTATCCTCAGGACATTAATGTCTAAAGACAATGGTTTTCCCCAACACTGTTTGTCTAATGGTCTGTTCCTGTGTCAGTCTGATTGCAGCTGGTCCTCGAAGACTTTAGGAGGTGACCAATGCAGCCCCTTTCATTGTGCAATAATCTTTGAAATAAATGAACACAAGATCTCACCAATAAGTCCTAAAATAAAAAGAAGTCTACAGAGACCACTATTACTCACCTGTCTCCAGATGGGACATGGAGAGACAGTTGACCTACGTGTAAAAGTCCAAAATAAGTATCAAGAATGTGATTCTCTGGAAATCCATATCCGGTACAGAGTAAGATGACTGGGAGAAGTGGACCTTAGGGTATATTTTTCTCCAGCATAATTGCTGTTGGGCTAATTTTAAGTGCTTGTTACCCAGAATATTAGATTTTGTAGGCCCCTGTTGAATATTTAGCTGTTATAGCTGTCGTAAGGATGCCAGGCATTCTGCTCAGTCCTCCAAATCTTATGAGGTAATGTATATAAATGGTATGACACAGATGCTGACCTTTTTTTCTATCTTTAAGTAGAAATTGTCTCGCTTAACTCTTCAAGATTCCTCCAGCTTTCTTCAGCTTTCTGTGGAAAGTATAAAGCAAGACTTGGCAGAGGAAGAAAAACTTGCCACATATTACTGATAATTGTGTATATAAGAGAGAAGAGAGTTGTGTTTGTGTGGGAAGTCTTAACAGCAGAATTTTTAGCTTGTATACTTGAATTTGTAAATAAAAGTTTATAAACAGGACAACTTCAAAATAAATCCTCAAAATCATTTGTCGCATGGGGTAGAAATACCAGAGGGAAAAAAAAGCCACATAAAGATGGAAAAAGATAAAAAAACTTTTAAGATGCATTCATCAGGGTCATCTACTCCGTCTTTTCATCACTGCTTACCACCCAACATGTTCTTCTGATTCGCAAACACAGATAGCTTTTTTAATTACTGTAATTTAGTCAGTTATAAACTGCATAACTTCCCAAGGTCTGTAAGGTTTGTGTAGATATCGCACTTCTCTAGGGGCTTTACTACTGGTTGGCCAGAGGAGTCAAATATGTTTGCCTGAAAGCAGTTTACCCTGAACATACGAATGCTGAGGTACACAATTTTCTTTATGCAAGGAAGAGAATTCCAGCCAAAAAACAGGAGAGGTCACAAAAAACTTAGATAAATCTAACTTTTAGTTCTCATTCCATGGCAAAGACGAGAATGCAACTTTACAAAAGTAAACTCTCACTGCTTCTTCCCTCACTGCAGCCTACGGCTGTAAAGTTCTGGGATAAAAGGGTTAAAGGATTTTATTTTTTTCTTAAAATGTCAGCATGTTCTATATTTCTTCCTCCCAAAGAAGAGAAAAGTAATTCTGTAGACTGAGTAAAATTTTATTTGAATATTCAGCAAAGTAAATGATTACTTTGGATAACGTTTTATAGTGATAAGATGTCAGCTAATAGACTTGATTAGAACTGAGTCAGCAAATAGTTTTCCTTTTTCCTTTACAGACTTGAGAACATAGAAATGGCTATAACATGCTGAGAATGGACAGCAAAAATGTGTCTGTACAAGTCAGGAAGAAGTCCATCTTGCCTTATGGCGTGAGTTGTTATAATTGCTTATAATGAGTTAAAAGATGGTTTAAAAATAACTTCCATCTCATAAATAACAAAAATGCCTAAATTTGTGTGGCTACTCTCAAACTGCCTCTGCCTTCTTTCCCCCAAAAGAAATGGGTAAAATATTTGTGCATCTGTATGTATTTCAGGTGATTGTATTCGTATTTGTGAGATAATTGAAAGTCTGATATTTTTTCTTGCTGATGACATCCATTATTTGAACTTCAGATTTAACACCAACTTCTTTAGTGTCTTATTTTTTCTTCTATAAACTCATTAGAAATCATTACAACTGAAATAAAAATTTGCATACTTAGGAAGTATCCACTTCAGGAAAGAGGAACTTTCTTTTGTTTATATATCATTATTGTCTAAGATCCCGATCTAGACAGGACCCCTCGGCACTTGCAATAATGCATTTTCTTCCACTGTATTTATTTCCAAAGATATATTCAGTGCAGTTTCTAATGCATTGTTTCATATGTTCTACTGTTTTCCTGTATTGTAATGTTTTATTGCACTTTTAATGTCTTTTCTTTCTCCCCACACAATTAACTTTTCAGTGAAGCAAGAACTGAAAAGGTGTCTTCTGATCACAGATGTTTTTCTCTCTACTGGACTGAAATAAAGTAGTGTTAAAATTTATTGTGAATAAGGGAAAGATCTCATTCTAAATTATGCCATATTCAGAATAAATACGTTGAATTTAGGTTAGCTGGAACAAGGACTTTGTATGTAGTTTGATAGATTGTTTCACAGCAGGAAGCAAAAATTTTGCAAGTAGAACATGCAGAGCAGGAAAGTAGCAAGGAGGTACGTTGTATTTTAGCTGCAAATACAGAATCTCTATATCATACTTCGAATAAAGATACCTTTTTAAAAGAACTAGAGGACTTCCAAACACTTATAAAAACTTATGAATCCTCTTGGGTTTGAGTATAGAATTTAGGGTCAAATTATCCTCCATTAATGATTGCTTTGGTTTCTTCATTTGCTTGTGGTGGACATTTGACACCATCACTTGAGATCACTTCAACTTATTGTTAAAATGGAATTCTGGCATGCAACTGCATACTGTACAATTATTTTGCTGTTTCTCCCTTTTCATAAAATCAAACGTTAAAATTAAAAATGGAAAATCTCATCTCTCACAGTAGACACTGATTTAGAGGAAAAAAGTTATTTTGTCCATTTTCAGTAATTTCAGCAGATGCTGAAAAAATTTTAGCAAAGAAATCAGGTTTATGACATCCAAATACAAAGGCTAAAACCCTGGCCTCCTTATCATAAGTAAATTTTTCACTTAGTTATGTCTTATTTTCCACATGTTCACAAAGATTTTGCAAGTGAGGAAAGAAAACTTCCAAAGGGAACAAAGGAATTAATTCATAATTGGTCTGTCTGACTCAAAACATAAATAGGTACAAGATATAAATACAATACTACTAGTGAAAAATTATTTTGTCTAAGCCCTCTTAAGGTTTAAGTATTGCCAAATCTGCTAGAAAGGCCAGATTTTGTGTGGTGCTTATTGTGCTCTTAAGTCACGCTCTTATAAACAAACAACTCAATTAACACAAACTTATTTGTTGTTCTAATTCCTGCTCAATAGCTACTGATGATTTTAACTATCAGTTCAAAAAGTACTTCCCTGCTGTCACACAAAAAAAGGATGATGTCTTCAAACATAAAAGTGCATGTCTGCAAATGTTGCTGCTATATCGTAAAGAGTTTCTTGTTTGGTTTTTTCATAGCTCTAAAAAGGGTTTGCTGCCATATTACCTTATTTTGGCTATTTTGGCAGAACCCAAATGATAGCATGATCTATGCCAACAGAAAACAAACCAAAAAAAAAAAGACCTGAAAGTTTAATCATCAAGAATACACTTTTATTTTTTTTTAAGCTACAGATATTTTATTAAGCATGCTTGGGAATGCACTTGGGCAGAGGCTAGTTAGCAGAGAACAGTCCGTATCTAAGGTAATACACTTTTTCTGCTTCCACACCATGATGTCTGTATGCAAAGCCCTATTGGAGATGGTCCATACATTTTAAATACCAGAGTGTTCCTGAGAATTGTTCAGGAGAGTGATAGAGTGATAGGTGTAGGATAAATGTTTCTTAGGAAAAGGTCAAAACATATAATTTATGTGCCTCAAAAAATAATTTCTCCAACAAAGCAGTATTAATTGTGTTACCGTGTTTATCAGTGAACCTGTAGGACTTTTTTTCATGGACCCAACTGGTTTAGGTATGCTGACAGAAAATTTTAATGTAGACTGTGTTACATCTAATAGCAAAGACCGTACACAGAAAACCTACTCTGCAAAAACAAAGCTAAAACACTTGTACTAGAGAGACTATAAGTGGAAATGTGCCTTTTCTATGGATTTTTTTTAGAAATGTTTATTTCTCTTGTGTACTATCAGAAGTTTTCAGACTAGCAGCATGGGGGGAAGCAGTGTGTGGCAGTACCAGTGATTACAAGAGAAGTGAAACAAGGCCAGGAACTAGCAGACAGTGTGAGATATTTCCTGCCAAGCAGAGAATCTTGCAAAGCAAACTTACAGCTGTCTTTCTACTTATCTGGCACCAGAGGATACCAATGACCAGGACTGATGCAGATTTCATGTATAAGCCTGAAATACACAGTTAACATGGCAGTCAGTGCACGGATAAAGGGATGTAGAGTTGGGTGCTGGTTCACAGGAAAAATCCTACAGTGGTGACTGTACACCAAATTTCCAACAGATGACTCAGAAAGAAGGTAAATCTAATCTGTATCCTGTGAATTCTCCAGCTTTCCCAGTCCCTCAGCTATCCATTAATTTTCAGAGAAAAGTGAATATCACATCAAATCTTGAAGATATGTTCTCATGTATGTAAGGATGATTCAAGTATTTCAGCTAAAATAATTTGAAAAGGAGATGCATCCATAAACAAAAACACTCCTCCAATTCACATTCTCTGTGAAATGAAAGAGATTAAAAATGCATTCTTTTTTTGGGTATTCAAAACCCCCATAAAATATCAAGCTTCTTGTCTTTACCAACCACAAGTTTTCTTCTAATTCTTCTTAATTCAAAAAAGCATAACCATCTAATGCACATCTTCTGCGCTTCTCAGGTATCATCACAAACCTTTATATAAGTTGTCCTTGATTTTAAAGAACTTCCATAACATCCTAGCAATACAAATATATCCTCATGCTTCATGAAATTTCTTATATGTTGAAACCTGACAAGCAAGACAAAATATTTTGGCTACCCAATGCTCTAAATATCTAAATATTTTCTAAAGCAATCCACTTTTAAACAGAGAACATAATCTTTCCACAACCATTACAACAGAACTACTATTGCTATGTGAAGTTTAGTGACAAATAATGTCTTCTGTGTTCAGGTGGTGTGAGTTCCATGATGAAGACCCAACCTAAGGGAATATTTTAAGCTATGGCTGAAGTTAGAAAGTAAAGGAGTTGAAGTCAGTGGGTCTGTATGTATAAGTAAATGTTTCTAAACCTGTTCCTTCTTCAGATCATCACATCTGTAGTTTATTCAAGGCTACGAAAGATGATTCAGGAGGAATCAGTGAGTGCTCTGAGCCTTGTTTGGTAGCTTGAGCAATTTTCGGTAGCTTTAGTGGTGGTGGTTGTACAAAGAGGGCAATTCTCCTTTACTCAAATTAATTCACAGTATATTTTTACACATCTGTTTTGTGATGACATGACCTCTCCATTGTTAATATGACAGTCTAGCTCAGATGTAGATGGATATAGTGTGGATGTGAATATTTGGTGACTGTTCCATCCCCTTCTGCTTATTGACTTCTGTAAGGATGCCAAATTCCAGAGAATGTAGCTTAGAATGAAAAAATCATACAAATCATACAAAAATTATAATAACAAACAAGCAGACTCCTTCTCCCTTATTCCAGACCTAAATAAGATACATAAAATCATAATATCTAAAAAACATCTTGTGCACCCCCAAAAACAAGCATTTGCCTAACACGGGTTATCAAAAAGCAGATAGACGGAAAAGAAAAAAGTAGAAAACACAACTAAGGATTATACAACTCAATTTTATGCAGTCACAAAGACTAGTGCATTAACTTGTGGTTAGCATATTTTAGAAAAATATGGGACAACACATGGGTTTCAAGGTGGATAAAGAAAAGCGATTGGAAATATAAAATTTTATTTGTGATAAACAAAACTGAAAAGACTGATATTTATTCCAGTCTATCTTTTTTACATTCTACAGAGAAAAGAAAACATAAAAGCTGGCTAAAAGCAAATTGTCTTTCTTAGCAGGAAAAAAGGCAGCTGTTTTCTTTACAACCTCCAGCTCAGCAAAACCCAGACTCTGCAACCCAAGACAAATGTACTTAAGGTACATACACATGCAACTGTCCTACTTACCTAGAAACAGCCCCTGGGAAATTTCTACCTGCACTCCAATTGTGCAAGAGCACAGCAGGAGATTTGGTAAATATGTAAGTGGCTGAAGAGTGTTATTACTGCCCTGGGGCTCAGGTTCACTCTGACCATATTAAGGCATGTAGCTGAGGGAGTCAGGACTCTCAGTAAGTAAGTATCCTAAACTCCTGTGTAACCAATGATGATACATATGTACGTAAAATATGCTGCTAATAACTTCTGCTAAGATCTCTGTTAGGTGCCCTAAGGTAGCAAAAATATGAGCACTTGTTAAGTAAGTGTTTGAAAATGTTGTGTTTGTGAAGGTGCACAGGCCCTTGAGCACAACTTTAATTAAATTATTAAGAAATAATTGTATGTGTATTTTTATTGTTAATATTGTGAAACAACAGTGTTTGCATGTATGTTTGTTTAAAGTCATATAAATTTTTTTCTCATTTGACATTACCAGTAATATATGTGCTTGAGAAAAGGCTAAGACATAAGACCTGTGTATGATTCTTATGCCAACTTCCACTGTCTTGTACACTGTTAGAGTATTACAACAATTGTATTTTGAATTATCTGTGGATATACTGTCTGATTAAAGAAGCAAAGCTGAAAATGATGGTGTATGTCATCCAATATTAACCAGTATTCATTGGTGGTTGCAATAATTTTAAGCACATATGTAAAGACTAGGGGGTTTTGTTACTCTTCTTTTTTTTTTTTTTTTTTTTTTGCTACTAAGGCATAGCCTGGAAATACTTCTTTCTTTCTTTCTCAGTAAACCATTTCTTTTCATGGGTAGTTGCTACTTTGCTTTTTCATCTCTGCACAACGTGGTATGTTAGCAGGTCAAACATTTTTTCAGCTTACACTAACCAAAGTCTGACACTAAATCATGATTTCAGTTAGCCAGAGCCCTTGAACTTGCTTTGCCTAGCCATGATCCATTCAGTCTCACTTTCGTTCTTACCAGCTATTTCATCTGCTCAACAGTTAATTGCCACATTAATATACATCTCACTTCATTTTCTCATGTATCACCTCTCACTGTTGTTCCCCTCACAGCAAGCCCTCAGATATGTAATTTCATTTCAGTTAAAAAATACTCTGAGGTCCTTAATTCGCTGCTCACTCTTTTACTGAGCAAAACGCCACTTGAATAAATCCTGATCATACAATATTTCGATTTAGGTATTCCATTTTTAAAATTTACGGTGTTTGAATCAAACACAAGATTTGGACTTGTGAGTTTTTGCCTTATTTGCCCAACTGCATGAAAATGAGAAACATTCTTTCTTCAGTCCAGTCTTTTTTGGATAGATAAGCACCTACCAGTTTAACAAACTGAGCACTTCCCATGGCAACTTTGAATATGGCATTTCACAAAATGAAGTGGTTACTATACTTAAAGACCATCAGAATGCTTACAAAGGAAGTTAATAAAACTGCCAATAATTTTGACATAGATTTTTGTGAAGGAGAGATAGGAGGAGGGTATTGTATTCTTTGTTGTGTTTTCAGATAACATTATATGCTCTATGAAAAATTCCTATTGAGAGAACTCATGAAAGTGCCTGTTTTGAAAGGTACCAAATGAACAGTCTTGGTTGGCATGAAGAGCAGCTCTTAAGGCTGAGAAAATCTGAAACCTCTTTGGGGCTACTACCAATACAACAATTTGAACAAAAAAGAAAAGCCTGGTGTTAGGGTTCCTAACAGCAGAACCTGCCGGTTGACCAAACAATATAGAATGTAAAGACCACAAAGAGAGATGGTTGTATATACATTATCAGCAGACAAGCACATAGGGTAAGAAAGTGATTTTTACTATTACACTATTCTCAAGTATAGACATTTAATGAAAGTTTTGCTCTATCACTGTTTGGGAGTTTTTTATGTCTTTTGTCAATTAGATCTTTGGCATTGTATTCTGTGAGCAATATGAGGAGGAGAGGGGAGGGGA
>VZTD01002387.1:721312-816159 GCA_013397725.1 Rhagologus leucostigma
GGAGAGGAGAGGAGAGGAGAGGAGAGGAGAGGAGAGGAGAAGCTACCATCATATTCTCTTGGGGTTTTATTCCATGCTTCCTACAATCATAGAATCATTAAGGTTGAAAAGACCTATAAGATCATCACATCCAACCATCAACATAGCACCATCACCATGTTCATCACTCAACCATGTCCTCAAGTGCCATATCCAAGTTTTTGGAATGTTTCCAGGGATGGTGGCTCTACTACTTCTCTGAACATTCTGTTCCAAGGCTTTATAACCCTTTCCTTGGAGAAGTTTTTCCTAAAATCTAAAGCAAACATCTTCTGATGCAACTTGAGGCCATTTCCTCTCATCATGCCACTTGTGACTTGGGAGAAGAGACTGATACCCACGTCACTACACCATCCTTTCAGGTGTTGTAGAGGACGATAAGGTCTCTCTCTCATAAACCTTTTCTCCAGGCTTCTAGCAATAATAATTTGTTTCTTAGAGATAAGATGTGAATGAGAAGTTGAAAGATTTTTGCTTCAGATTTATGCCAAAGACAATAGGAGCAGTGATACATCAAGGATTGCAGCCAAAAGTCTCTAGCAAATTCTGCCTTTGCATGCAAATGGCAATTGAAAATGTTGCTGAGTCACTGGACAGTCATTTGCTTAGTCTTTTAACAGCTCATTTATCATAATCCTACAGAGACATAACCTGATGTTCTCAAAAGCCTCAGGCTAAATTTTGGTTTGGGTAATTTTCATGCTGGATCATTAACACCCGGAACATGGAGTCAGGGAGAATTGTGATGATTATTGGACATTAGCTGAATGTCATAGGCATTCTCCTTGTAAAATGGTGAAAATAAACCAAATGAACAAACAAACAAAAATACCAGTAACCAAACTCTCACCATAAAACACTGTTTTCTTGCAGAGAATATATGTAAAATCTTCTAAACTTTATAAGTATGCTTCCTGAACTTTAAAGTAATATGAATTAATTTGTGTAAATACTCTAGAGTTTTCAGTCCATTCTGTAATCTGGTTTTGATTTGAGATTACACAAGCAATATTCACAAAATTAGTGAATGCTTCTGAAGGGACTAGTGTTCACACTGGTCTTGCTCATGACCCACTGTATTTTCTGTTTTGCAAAATCCTTATAAGAATGTGCTGCTGATGATCACACAGAAACCAGCAACCAAGTATGGAGATCATAAAACCAAGAGTCGGAATTTCCATTTCTATTGTCGTGCTGAAAGCTGTGGAAGTACTGTTGAAATCACTTGTAATTTCACAAGCGTAAAAATAATCTGATTCATCTATTTCTAGAGAATTTTCACCTATGGAAAATCTTTCTAAAAACCTGGTGCAAATGCAGTCATTTGTATGGTGCTTCTTTTTGCTGTTTGCAGTAAACGCCAATATTTGGAAAAAAAATATTCAGTTAAGGATCTTTTTTAATAGGTTTTCTCTTTTTCTATGATCAAATATTACATTGTGATTTTTTGTTTATTATATATGAAGTAGTAGTAAAAAGCTACATGCAGAAACTGGCAGGCCTCTATACAGGCACAAAGGTTACTGTCTTTTAGGAGTCAATTAGTTTGAATATAAAATACTTGAACAGTGAACACTCTGCATCCATAGTTTATCATAATTCTGTTTTCCTACTAATTTTTAAAACTGATGATTAATAAATAGATACATACTTTTATTCTATATAATTCTCATATTCTCAGAGAATGAATTAATTCAAATAAAACAATACATTCATTCTCAGTGCCAGTGGAGCTGATGTATTTATTTAGCCTGTCATTTTCAAACTGAATTGAGAGACATCCTGAATTCAGAGTTGAATCACAGCTTTTATGTTTCATCCCTGCTGAAATTCTTTGAAAGCTGCCTTATTACACAAAAAAGGAAGAGAAAGTAAAAATAATTCTATTTTGATCCTCATATCTCAGAAATCATAACTTTTAATCTTCTCTTTTTGGTACAGTAATCTTATCTTCTGGTTTTGGTACAGTAATTATGACTCGAAAGTGGAGAATGGTCATAAGCAAGAACACAAGAGTAGTTTAGGATATACCTCTTCCTAAAATGCAATATTGAATAGCAAAAAATAAATCCTGTTTTCATATATATAAATGATACGTGCTTCTCAGGAGAAATCATAACAATGAAATTTAATGCTGATCTGTCTTTATAAGTTCCTGTCTCAGTCCCATGTAGTTCGTCGCAACCTTAAGTTTCATACTAGCACAAGGTTTGTTGGGTTTTTTCCTCTCCTTTGCTTTTTCTGTTAAACATGGAAAAGTTTCAACTACCTTTTGAATGTACTTAGATCCTATCACTTCCCTGCTGGATATTTTGTGTTTTTAAAGTAACAAAGCATGCATATTCCTAATAAGATCATAATTACATTATTCAGTTTAGTGCTATGTCATAATTGCTTTGCCTCATCATGTTTAAGATCATGGCAGTGTTGTCATGGCAGTTGCTGAACAACAGTTCAGTAAGACTCACAGAAAATATTGTAGCCAACCAAAAATTTAAAAATTAATTTTTATAGATTTTGCTGAAAACTCATGCTTCTTTTGGAATTTGTGGATGTAAGCATTTATTTTTGAAAAAATTTATTAATTGTCTCCATGTATCTTCAACTACCAGAATACTCAAAATACCTTAATTTTGAAAGTTCTCATTATAATCATTATGATTCATGGGATAAATTACTGATTTTTCAACCACATCTAGAAGTCACTAGAAATGTTTTATATCAGATATTAAGTAAACAAGAAAAATGGAAAATTCTTTTAATGGAAAAAATTCCATAAAAATGAATAATGTGAATAATTAACTCAATATGAATAATAATCTTAGGAAAAAATGTATCAAACTCATCGTCTCCAATTTTTGTTTCAATCTTGATTAATGGAAGATCTTATATGATGAAATAGGTGCTAAGTTCTATATTTGGAATGGTACAGTTATTATGAATATCTGGATTTTCTGAGTTAAATCATTGAATCATTTAGGCTGGAAAAGGCCCTTCAGCTCCCTCAGTCACTCCTCATAAGGCATGTGCTCTAGACTTGTGGTGGGTTGACGTCGGCTGGTTGACAGGTGCCCGCCAAGCCAGTCTGTCATTCCCCTCCTCAGCAAGATGGCTGAAGAAAATAAGACTTAAAAGTAACACGTAGGCCAAGATAAGCAAAAGTGAAAGGTCGCACATGCAAGCGAAGATTAGAGATGCCAAAGATTTTATTCTCTACTTTCTATCAGCAGGTAATGTCCGTTCACTTCCAGGAAGCAGGGCTTCAGCACGCATAGTGGTTGCTCTGGAAGCAAAACATTGTAAATGACAAATGTCCCCACTTCCTCTTCCTTTTTCTTAGCTTTTATAGCTGAGCAGATGTTACATAGTATGAAATACCCTTTTGTTCAACTTGTTTATGTCCCCTCACAAGATTTTGCCCACCCCCATCTGGTGGGGTGCAGAATGTGCCAGCACTTGCAAAGCACTGGTGTTTTATCACCACCTTTCCAGCTACCAGTACAAAGTACAGCACTCTGAGGGCTGCTGTGGGGAAATGAACTCCATCTCAGCCAGACCCAGTACAAGACCCTTCACTAGCTTCGTCCTTCTCTGGACACACTTTAGCACCTCAATGCCTTGTAGCGAGGGGCCCAACACTGAACACTGGATTTGAGGTGCAGCCACACCAGTGCTGAGTACAGAGAGACAACCATTACTGTTACAGCAGGGTTCTGGTGGTGGTAAGCCGTAACCTTCCGAAAGCGTCTCCAGCTGGGAGCCGTTCGGCAGGCTACTACGCACACACACGCACACACGAACAGGATAGCTTCTTCAGTAAGTCGACGGCAAAGAGTCGGGAAGGGTCCTCGTGTTGAGTCCGCGGGAGAAGTTTATTCCAGCCACGTGCGTGAAGTAGATGCAGGGAGGGAGACGAAGGAGAGGATGAAGAGAGAGCGAAAGTGGAAGGGCCGAGGTTTATATATGGGGTGGGTAGGGGCGGAGACAGAGCATCAGGGACCAATAATCTGAGGGCACAGGGTCGGTACACAGGCAGGACTAGGGTACGGGAGCCAATGGGGAAAATCTGAGGAAGTGGCGAGAGAGCCAGGGCCAATGGGGGAAACAGGGAAATAGGAGATAGATAAGTTGGAAAGAGGTGGGGCCAATGGGCCGACTGGGGAAGCGGAACTGGGGAGCATTAACATAATGGAACAAAGCAGCCTAGGAGAGGCCTTTTCTGTCACCATAATAGGAGTGCCACCTAGGGCTCTTCTCTCCAGGAGACCCTTGTGGTCCCTCAGTCAACAGGCCCACTGGCCTCCACACATTACCCTAATCCTGCTGGACACACTATCTCCATACGAACTAGGACGCCCTTGGTCTTCTTGGCCAATCATGATGTAGATCATTTGAAACACTGTATGCTCAGAAAGGTTTTTGGTTCCAGACTTTTCGAAAGAAAAGGAAAGTGGTTTGATTTATACATGTATATGCTCAGGTCAGGAAAGATATTTGTATATAACAACATTGTATTTATCTAAGTAGTGGTTACCTTATCACATCCAGCAGCATCTGCAGAATTTTATAAATAGCTAACCTTTATGTGACATATGTTTAATTTGAAGATGTGTGCTCCTGTGTGAGAAGCCACCCTGTCACGATCAGAATCAAAACACACAATAGCATCTTTGCAGCTTCACTAGTTAAGTCAATTCTAAACTGCATTTGGGGGTAAGTTCAATGTTCATAAAATGAATAATTGTTGCAGGATCACAGCCTCAAGTGATAAACTGTGCTAGTATTAGTCAGAATTAGGTATACAGCGAGAAACAGTGAACAAGTGGCCCCACAGTGCTCTGTCAATTCATCTCTGTCTTGACCTGCAAACTCCCTGCTATTCCATTCCTGGCCTTGCCTTAAGCGAAGACTGACAACTGTGCCATATTGTGACAGATTGTGTTTTTGATACATAATATGGACATTTTTTCACAAGGGACTGTATAATTGTGAGTATAAAGTAGAAATAAGACAAATTAATCAGAAACTAAAGCTTAAAAAAAGAGATTTTAACAGGCACTTCAGAGAAAGCAGCACTTCAAAAATATAAAATGTTTTAAAGACTGATATCCTCATCTCAGTATACCTGCAGAGATGAGTAGTTTAGGTAATGTTACATAATATTTATTTGGAATCAAATACTGTTTTGCTGTCTTACAGAAGCTATCTTAATGATATTTTGTTGTTGCGTATAAGAAAAAAACCTTGCAACAGTGTTAGAATAGAAAGGTAAAAAGCAGACCTTTATTGGAAGCTTCCAGGTGTCCCGGTGGTGATGGGCACACCCGGCCCCAGATTTCTACAATTTTATAAGGTTAAACAATTAGGATATCTAACAGATACATCCAATAGGAGATTCAGTTGCCCCAGTAACCCAGCCCTGGACCAGCCCCTTGGAGTTAGTCCAAGGGGTTCTCTGCCCCACTTCTTATTACATCTTATTCTAGATCCCCTACTTGGAATAAGACTAAACAATATTTCAGGAATGTGTTTAGAAAGTCAGCTGATTGTTCTAAAATTTAGGGGAAAAGGGGTAGGAAAGGTACTGGAGCTATGGACATTCGTTATCAATCTACAAAGCTACAAATATATGAAAAATATATAAAAAGCTTAGGTATCATTCTCAGTATTTTAGCTGTTCACCTTGGCGCCCAAGTTTTTATGTACTTCTGTAGTGTTTGCTTTTACAAACTTTTTTCACTGACTGTTTTTTGGTGTCTGTTAATAAAGGTTATCTCCATCTTTTCTCATGTCATTTGCTTGTTGCTTTTATATTTCTTTTCCTCTCTTCTGTATCTTTTTTCTTTCCACAGCTTTAAGCTTCTTTCTTTCTTATTCTCAGAGTTAAACCATAAGCCTCTTTGTCTTTACATTTCTTCACTTTAAATCCTGGTGTGCTATCAGTCCATGTCTGTCTTTCTACATATACAGATATTTCTTTTCTCTGTTTCTGCCGTCTTCTAATCAGCTCTTTCCAACATCTATCTTTTTTCTCTTCTCTCAATTATTGCTATTACTACAAACGCCTTCAGAACATAATGTTCTTTTTCATTCTAGATTTCACTTATTTATTTTTTCTGCATGGAAATTACAGAGAAACATCATGATATTAAGGATAAAAAGATACGGTTCATTAAAATATTTTCTGATCTATTTCAGCTTTACCGGGCCAGGAAGCAATATTCATACTGTAAATACTATTCATCTGATGGGTGAGAAAGGGGATGAACTGCTGTAATCCTATTTAGTCATTTGTGTTTCAGGGGCAGTGATACTTGAACATTAATGTGATAATGCAATCAAATCTGATAGCCGAGTTATACCTGAGGATTGCCTGTTCAAAAGTTCTATGCATCTAATGACTATTGGTCATTCAAGCAAACCAGACATACTTCTCACAGACTTTCAGAAGAGTCTTCTGGCTATAAAGGATAAAATGTGTGTATACCACCTCCTCGAAGTGTACCACAGCGTAGCTGAAGGTTCTGATCCTTTGCATTAGGTGTCTGAAGTATCTTCAGTTACTGTAGCTCATCTGAGAGGAAGGCTATCTGGATACAGAAACTGGAAAGCACTTCGGATTCCCGTCATATGTACTTTGCTTATTCAAACTTTTACATCTTCACCACCTCCAATGTGTTATTCAGACAAGGCAATGGAGAAAATTGAATATGATCTAGATCTGGCATGTCATTTGTAGAGATCTGTGTAAGAGTAGGTAGAATGTCTCTGCAAGAGGTTTGGAATACATAAATAAATGAGGCAAGCAAATTTGTCACAATGGGGAAAGAAATATTAACTTGCCCTTATTTGTGGTTTACTTTATGCGTCACAGTATGTAATAACCAAAGAAACAGCATTTCAGACTGTCTTAGTATGTTAGGAAAAAGACCTAGAATATCTATGTAGATGCCTTTATGCAAAACCAAATCTGACAGTGAGGTGACGTTTAGAATGATTCAAATTTAAACTGTACGGATGAAATTCACACAGAAAAGGTGAGCAGAATGTATTCTTGTGGAAATGTTGGAATGGCTTAGCAGATTTGAATACTGATTTAAATAATAAGCCCACTCCACTATGTAGGCAAAAATTTTGGAATGGTTCTTTTAACTAGGACAAAAGTTGAAAATATGTGAAATCGGGAAAAGCTACAAATTGTGCTGAGGGGAGAAAATGGAAGGGAATAAAAATGCCAATATTAATCATCCTGGTTCCTGGATAAACTCTCTGAGACCATTTCAGTCTGATTTGACTCCTTACCACTTGCAGTGATACTGCCTTTATTTAGGGATGCCTACAGGTAAATGTAAGAAGCAGAAGAAAAGGAAGGACAAAGAAGAACAATAGTAAGCACAAACAGGGCATGGGTAGAGCAGAAAACCAACATGAACAAGTACTATGCTTATCCTTGGATGCAAAGCACATTTTGATGGCCTCATACTCAAGAGCTTCTTGTTTCTTAGGAATGTGGTTGCTGAAAAGCAGCCTTTATCTCCTCTGTAATATTGTTCAAGGTGTCTTTCTTGGTTTTAAGATACAAGGAAATAATACCTAGGAAAAACTATTGCCCTTATATAACTTAAAAATATAACAAAAATTGTCAGTGCAATTACTTGTATTGAAAGTGCTGACATTCATGGTGATTCATGAAGTTTGTTGCTGCTTATTTAGGCTAATAAATGCAAACCTAGATGCTACTAAATTAGTCTTCTCAAGTAGGAAGCAAGCCAAACATATTCCAAGGAACTAATATTGAATTATTTCATTTCAGCTGGGGCAGAGCTGGTTCCACAAATGCAGTAGCTATGTACCTTTTTCATCTTTACCCAGTTGCTTTTAGAATTTCTAAAGCAGATTCTCTGTATACTTGCAAAGGCCATTCCATAGAAGAATCTAAGTCTGCTAACTCCAAGTCTTTTTGTAGTCTTCAGCAATTTAACATAAATGTTTAAAACACACATTCAATTTCTTACTGAGGTCTTCCCATGCAGAAAAGTTACTGTGTTTGCATGACAAGAAAAGAATTAAAAAATTCACTGAAGCATGTGATATAAAAACATGATCTGTAAATTTCTCAATCTAAAGAACTTCTTTTTTTCTCCTTTATGGCATTCTCTTACTTAATGATACTATATTTCTGAAGAAAAGTCATCTGGTAAGAATCATTCAGTTATAGACAGCATGATGGGTTATATTAGCTTTTTAAAACAAATTTTGTGGAAACACAGCCTGATTTATTCTTTGTTCTTTCCATTCGCCTTTTTCCTAGATATACTTTGATGTCGATGTCTAAACAGAGCAGAAGTATGGAAAAAAGAAAAAATACATTTCCAGCTAAAAACTTCTGCATCTGCAATGGCAACCTTTAATTGAACTGAAAATGAAACAATTTCATGCAAACTAGGCTCCTTTCTTTTGAGGGTTAAATAAAATCACCACAAGATGGCTCCCCAGCTTCTCCAAAGAGATATATATATTTTTTTTTTAATCACGCTACTCTCCAGTGAAGGCATTGATTATCTTATAGAAGTCAGGAGTACAGCTGAACAGACTGTGGATTAGAGCCTTGTCTAATAAAATAATAGCTATTTTTACATTAAAGCCCTGGAGATCTCTTTGAAAGGTAATTCTGTTACTTTAATTTCTGTACCCCATAAAAGGCTGTTATCTAGTTTGTGCCTCTGTTCATTTTTTTTTCTAACAGACAACGATTGGCTCAGAGAATTCAAACTGATTTGGAGTTTAAGCCTCCTGCTTTTAAAGGCTAAAGCAGCTTATGCTTCTAAGATTGCTAAGTTTCTAAAAGTATTAGGAATTTTAATTCCACATGTTTTTTTTTAATTACTATTTTTTACTGGCCATTCTTTTTAAGAAGTAGAACTAAAATAAAAGGGTGTGAGCTATGATATTTTTTAGTAGATGTTGTTCCCAAAACAAACTGAAATCACACCAGAATAAATGCTATTCTCAAAGGAAATACAGGGTTTGGGGGATTTTTGTAGTTTTTAAAATCAAAAGAAAGTAAAAGTACAGCATCCGATTCAATTAGCAGGAACAGCATGCATATTTTTTAGAATATCACTTCAGGGAAAAATAGATTTCGATTTGATTTTACTCAAATGATTGTACTGATACAGTCTTCCTAACACAAAGCAGACATAGGGAGAAGAAAAGGTACAGAAACACCTTGGTGGATAAGGAGGCAGAAATTTAACATCAGAGAAGCAGTTGATAGCAGCAGCAATCTTTCTAGTTTGCATGTAACAGAAAGAAACATTTCTATTTACATATACTAAGAATGTATTTTCTTTGTAAGAACCGCACTCTAAGCTTGGAGAGTCTGACACAGAAGCAGCATGGTAGAGACGGAATTTACTGCAGTCAGAGTGCTACAAACCTAAAAAAATTCACTTCTGCAAGGTCAGAAGTGCAAGTTATGTCCACTCTGTCTTTTAAACCTATTTGTGAATCCTTTCTTAAGGTCAAAGTCGCTGATCAATCACACTATCTCTAAATTTGCACTCAGTCATAGGGTGACATTTACTGGTAAAATTTAATCTTTATACTTGATGCAGAGAAAACACAAAATGGGAATGAGTTTCTTGTTCAGCTGTGGAAAGTTCACAAGCAGGAACACACAATTATTAAAACAAAGCTGCTCTTCTCAAGAAAAAAAAATGGCAAAAATTTCTAAAATTGAACATAGCTTTCTTGAAGGCTCAGAGTACAATTAGAAAACTGGGTGCTTCCAAGAAGTTTAATCTTGGATATAATTATTTTATGGATGTATTCAACACTGATTGAATCTATAACTGTCCATGACACTGCTTTTCTTTTTTTTTGCTTTTAGTCCTTTCTGATCTCTTTTATACAATGGCAAGAGTTCAAGAACAAAAGTCACCTTACTAGGGCAAGAAGCAACCCTTGTGAGCTGCAAATCCTATCCACACATTTTTTTTACTAAATCTACCTATGTTACTAAGTCTCATACAGTCTTTCTTTCCATTGACTGTAAGCCATTTCTATGCCAATTGAGTGCATACACAAGTGTCCATACAAATAGATGTATACAGTAAACATCTGTAAATCAGACAAATTCTACCTGCTTGCATCTGGGAGAATGATAGACAATGTTTCCAGTTATGATTCATGCATAAGAATGTAAAATTTCAGCTTTTTTTGTGACTGCAGAAACCAGTATGCCCAGTATGCCCAGTATGTCCAGTATGCCCAGACAGTATGAACGAGCTGGAATGTGATAGTACCAAGACCTGGTGAAAATGAAAGTTTAAGTATGGGGAACCAGAAACTTAGCAATTCAGACTGAGTTCTGCACTGTATTTTCAATGTGCTGTTGCTCCATTTAGTGTGTTCAGATGACATACTACCCTTAAACTTGTGAATGCAATTTTTAAACCTCCATTTCCTCTTGTTGTGGGTCAGAAAGACCATTGGAAAAGTAGTCACATGTATTTTAAAAATTATTTGATCTTTCTAGATCTCAGCCCTAAATTGCAAATGCAGAAGTAAATTGCAATCAGGGAAGTCATTGACTTACTGAGATGCTGAAACCAAGCCTGTGCATTATTTCATCCTTAGTGTGGTCTGTCAGAAAGAAATATTTCTTCAGCTGTGTTCAGACTGCCAGCATTTCCTTACAGTGTGACAGAGCAAACTTCTGCCTCAAGAGCAAACAGTATTAATGTATTCTGGGCTTTATTTATTTATTCAGTTACTTGCTTACTTATTTTTGAAAGGGGATATTTTTAATTTGATGCTAACACCGTCATATTAACTTCCCATACCATTGATTTACGGGCCCTATTACTAAAATAGGTATAATAAGACCAGTTATATAACAAAGAAATCAGCTAATTAAAAAATGCTTGTGAAACATGATGAGGACTGCCAGCTACCTTTCACTTGCATGTCATTATGGCAAAATGTCTTCCAGACACTGCAGTGAGATTAAGCCCAAAAGGAAAATCTTAGCTCAAATGAGTTGGTACCATCCCCTTTTTTGTAAACACTCTCCTCCTGGTGCAGGTTTTACACATCTACTCTCTTAGATAGAAAAAGAAATACTTACAATCACTTTTAAAACACACAATATCACAAGAAGCATTAGTAACTCTCTTGAATTATTCATTAATCTTATTTCTATAATATGTGCTAGAACACCGGTCTATGGAGTAGGCTTAGTTTCTTGGAAAGGAGGTATGGAGCTGCAGTTTTGTTATAAATAGTAACAGACATATCTGGAATAAGAACAATTCTTTATATTCCCTGAGCAAAATACTATCCCTAGAGAAACTAAGGTAAGTTATTTCAGTGAAATTATTAGCCACAATTTCACCTCTGATTTTTATTTATCTTTATACCATTGTATATAACATTTCCTTTGCTGTGTTTCTGGGAATTTACACAAATGACAGCTATAAATTTAATTTACTTAACTTAGACAGATATTAATTCTTTCTGCTATTAAAATATTAGCCAATTGTGAAAAAAACAAGGAGAAAAATTGCACCCTTGTCTAATCCATTCACAGGGATACACAGATGGACTCTCAGTCACACATAGCTAGTTTTGATTTTGTCTGCAAATCAGTATGCCTTGAAGAGCTTTATATATAACATAGTTACATATATTTGTGTTTGCTCTATATCACTACAGAGACAGTTGACAAATAGAACAGACTTCTGTATAAAATCAAAGATTGAAAATTATAGGTTTTCCTAAGACTGAATGACAATTTGATTGCAAAAACAAAGAAGTTTTTTGAATATTTTAATGATGTGCATTTTAAAGCCACTCTTTATGCATGATTTTTTTTAAAAATAAGTGAACATGTTGATCTTGATGAAAAGATTGCCACTGGGTGAGAGGCTGGACATGGGATGGAAATGTGTACTTGCAGCCCAGGAAGCCAATTGGATCCTGGACTGCATCAAAAGCAGTGTGGGCAGCAGGGCCAGGGAGGGGATTCTGTCCCTCTGCTCTGCTCTGGTGAGACCCCACCTGCAGTGCTGCATCCAGCTCTGGGGCCCCAGCTTAGGAAGGACATGGACCTGTTGGAACAAGCTGAGAGGAAGGACACCAAGTTGATCAGAGAGCTGGAGCACCTCTCCTGTCAGGAAAGGTTAAAAGAATTGGGATTTTTCAGCCTGGAGAAGAGAGGGTTTGGGGTGACCTAATTGTGGGCTTCCAGCAACTGAAGGGCAACTATAAGAAAGAGAGGAATTTTTTTCAAGGGCAGGTAGTGATAAGACAAGGGGAAATGGCTTTAAACTGATAGGGAGTAGATTTAGATTAGACCGTAGGGAAAAATTCTTTACTGTGAGGGTGGTGAAGCGCTGGAACAGGTTGCACAGAGAAGTTGTGGATGCCCCATCCCCGGAAGTGTTCAAGGCCAAGTTGGATGTACCTCTGAGCAACCTGATCCAATGAGTGGCATCTCTGCCCATAGCAAGGGGCTTGGAACTAGATGATCTTCAAAGTGCCTTCCAACCCAAACCATCCTATGAGTCCATGATAGTATTGCATTAAATCATAACTAAAAGTGGACAGCAACGAAACTTGTAAAGTCCTTGTGAGTGGTTCTGGTTCAGCACTAGACGAAGTTGCTAAAGTTTATCCCTGAGAGATTTTCAACTCGTTTCAGTGAAGTTGAGATCAGAAATGGAGTAACACTTGAATGTAATACTTAACTATAGCAAAACTACAGCCACGGTTTTTTTCAAGTGTCTTTAACTCACTCAATATGTTGTACTACAAATAAACTAACAAAATTAAACAAACTCTTCAAACAAATAAATTTTACTACTAATCTAAAAAGCTAAAGTCAACCTATTTCTCTTACATGTGTATTTATAGATTTAATTGAAACCATATTTTTATTTTCTCTCGTGAAAGCTGGAAATGACAAATGTTACTACCTAATTTTTAGTGTACCATGCTAGATTTCAGTCACTAAGTCTTGTGCAACTAATTGATTTCCTGAAGAAAGAAAATTAGAAGCTTCTTTACAAGGTCAAGGTAGACACTTTTTATTGGTTTGGGTTTTTTGGGTGGCTTTTTTTTTAAATTTTAAACAGAAACATGCCCCAGATTAACGTATTTTATATAGTACTAAGTTAAAATTAGTGGATAATAAACTCTCCAGAGCACCACAGTGAAAAAAATTTCTTCATTCTCTTCAAGTAACTCATGAGCAAAAACTTTTTAGCCATTACAGAATAGAATTCGAATTGGTTTTCTCTTTCTACTCAGAGTGGAATTCTTTCAGGTTTAGTCACTGAGTTGAACAGGAGTTCCTAGGACTCAGCTATTACTTTTTTCCTGTTTCCATAGAAACTCATGTCAGCAAGATGAATATGGAAAATGGTACTTTGAAATAATCTCCATTTTGAACATAAAAGCAAAACAGGATGGTGTAAAGTAGCAATTATGTTAAAGCACCTTATCCCATTTTTCAGTCAGTACAACAGCAGTTTCCATGAAAATGGGAATATGAGTAGTAACAAGCTGCAAGACAGCCAAACTTCTAAAATTTTGTGATTCACGTTCATGAGGGAAGACTTGGTTCCTCAGGCTTTCTTAAAGATAAAATCCAAAAATTTCCTAAAGTTTCAGACCTCTTGCTATTTTGTTTTATAGCACAGTTGCTGTAGTGAGGAGATGTGATGATCTTTTGAACATTCATAATTTTACTGGAACACTGTCTCCCCTTTTTGATGCATTCTGTATGTGACTAGTACAGAAAGTAAGAGCACATGAATCTGCCTTCTATAGTGCATTCAAATATTTTGGGTTTTAAATTACTGGAAATATAATAATAATAGAAAAAAAAGACACACCATTTTATCCCTGCACTGTTTTTTTATTGGAAACTTTATTTGGATCCTTTATTGGAAACTTTATTGGAAATTTATTTGGATCCATATAATTATTACAATTTGTTCATTCTCTCTGAGTGGATAATGTGAGTAATGAAGTTGATGGCCAAGAGGGCCACTATTGTGGTGTGTTACACTATCATAACAGTCCTAAGTAGAAATTTTATCTTTGTACTAAGGAGTAGCCTAAATTTTAGATCTTCGTCTAATAGAGGATGTGTTCTTTCATGTTTGCTTGTCATTTTCTGCTTACACTTTTTGAGCAGTATGATATGTTTACCTTACATGGATTTTACACATCATGCCATACTCTCTAGCATTCATTAATATCCTCATGAGGAAATATATTGAGTACTTTAACTTAGCCTACTACCTGGTTGTGAATTGAATGAACTTTAGCCAATATAATGTTGAAGTCATGCGTTTTCATTTATCCATAACAGGCTTGGCACAGTCAAGCTTTGTATCTTTCCACTTAACTTTCTCCAGGAGCAATGCTTTTGAAAACAGCCTTTACAACAGTTTGTGTTCTAAATTAATATATTACTCTGGGTTTTTTGACAGAAATAAAATCAAAATCAGATCAGGTCCTCATTGACAATTATATCAGTTTTAGGCTATCTTTTATAAGAAAAATGGAAAGCTCAGTGGACTCCAAATTTACTTTTACATAGCTGAAAGCAATAGATTTCTATTTTTTTTGTCATATTTATCTTTCTTTTTTCTGTCATACTTTTATCTTATGTCTTTGAAATATTATGTGAACATGTTCTGCTCTGAAAAAGCTATAGACTAATATTTAAGTTTGTTTTCTTTTGATGGTGAACTTGGAGGGATTCTATTCTGTGTTTTGGCAAATGGGAAACCATAAAAGATATTTGTTTGCAACTAAAGTCTGAAGTGTTTGGTGTCTGAGTGATGACCAGGAAAGGACATGTATCGAAATATAATGGACTTCCAATCCTTTTCCTCCCACATGAGTTTACAAGTGGTCAAAACCCCACAGCATTTGAAGGAAAACATTAGCACAGACTTTTCTTTGATGATTGGAAATTTCACTGTTATTTTATCATCAGAATCTTCATCAAGATCACCATTTAAGTATTGTAAGAGTGGTTTCCTGACAGACGAAAAAATCACTGTAAGTAATTTGGTGGATTTTAAAAAGCAGCAATTCCTAGAAAGAACAGTTATTTTAAATGAGAACAAAGTGGACACATTGTCCTAATGTCTATTACAGTCAGTTTCAGTGACATGGTTATAGAGACTAAAGCTGAGATAAGTGTAGGGAAATGAATCCTAGGGGGCTTTTTGGTTTAAAGAATTGTTTTATATCCCAAATAATATCTTGCATATTCTTTAATAAATGAAACAAATCATATCACATTCATGACTGAAAAGTTTGATTTTCAGTATTTTAAATAAGAGGAGCCTGTGTATAAGACACATTCAGTTCTAGTTTACTTACAGAAAAGCCAGTGAAGCAGACAGCATGACTAGGTAGTATGAATGACTATTCATCAGTAACAGCAAAACACGACTGAATAAGCACAAATAAAACAAATAGTCTATCAGACACAGATACACAAAAAAAATCTCCAAATTTTTTCGCTAACCGGTTGGATTTACACAGCCCTATCTAAATAAAAGAAACACATGATAGTTCATGCTGTTCAGGTTATAAGCTCAGAAATATAGCATTGCTTATTAGGGAAGCTCTTAAACTATCAGCACCCTTGCTGAGAAAAAGATTTATGGCTAACCTTTGCTAGGTCACTGACAATAAGGCTGGAAAATGTTTTTTAGAGAAAAAGCAGTCAGGTGGCTCAACATGAAATTAGATATGTTGCCAGACTCAGCAGGTAGCTGATAATATGATTGAAATTCAGGATACCTAGAAATAGAAAATAGTGCCTTGCATGCAGTCTGGGTCATGGGGAAGATGCTCTTTCCTGTGATATTTCAGTGTCCTGCATTTTTTTTAAGTGTCACACACATTATTTTTTATCCACTAAAGCATGTAGGCTGTTTCAGCATCCAGCATTTCTAGTCACAGTTTTTCAAATGTGCTTTGTTGGAATAATTTGTCTTGTTCCCTGTATCAGTGTTGAATAGTGTTAGTACACTTACTGTATTTCTATTAAAACAAAGACCAGTTGATGCTTTACAGCCTGATGTAGTGGCAGGTGTCCCTGCCCCTGGCAGGGAAGCTGGAACTAGATGATCTTTAAGGTCTCTTTCAACCCAAGACATTCTCTAATTATATGATTGTGCAGAAGGAATCTAAATCAACACTACAATATCCGCAAAGTAAATGAGCTCTTGACTGGATTAAGGTTGTGGAAACTTCCTAAATCTCCTTGTGAGTATGCAAGAGATTTGAATGAAAGCTTTGAGAATGCTGTGATCACTAAAATGACCGGAGAAGGAGAGAGGAAAGATATATCAAATGGAAACTGTTGCTACATTTTATACTTTCTCGTTAAATGACCATTACTGGATGTGAATGGATGGTGATCTAAACAGAGATTCAAACGGAGCTCAGGAATACCATTTTTACATTCTTAATGGTGACCACAGGATATGTGTCCCAAAATATCAGGCCTGCTAGCACTGATTGTGGCTAGGTAGAATGAAAATATTTAGACTGAGATCAATATGGAGAGTAAGATATGATTTCTGTGTGTATGACTTGTTCAGAATTGTTGCTTGTAGCAAGTGTGGAAATCACAGCGACGTGGACTGCATCCTGTAAGTTAAGTATGTTCATAACTACTCTCTGACACTGGAGTCAGTGCAGAATGTCACACATGCACTGTGTTAAACTGTTTTACTCTCTGGAAATGTTAGTAGTCCATATTAAATTGCTTGGTAGAAATGATCCTTGACTTGTACTTACAAGCCACCTGTACTAAGAAAATGCTGGCCAAGGTTCAAACTAAGACAGGAACCATTCTGAGAGTTTACAATTTATCAGGACTGTGGAGAACAGACTTTGTGACAGAAGCACCTGGAAAATTAGATCATCTGATCAAACACAGGCATCTGTGGTGCAGATCTCTCCATCTGATTTAGATGTTTAGACTGTCTTTATAATCAGTGGAGAGAAACAGGCTCATCTAGGGGAATGATTCACTCCATCATAAAGCAGACACTTAACATTTTCAGATTAATTGTTCCGTGCAAGTGCCTATTTTTCTCTCTTCACCGTAAAGAGAATCCAGGAAGACAAATATACATGTCTCTTTGGCAAATATTTAAAGATAAAACAAATGAATTCCAGACTAAGTGCATGAAATGTGCTGACAATCTGTGCCTTTATGCCTCCACAGGTCTATCCGTGATTTAAATTCAGATGTTGTAAAGCTCAGACTAATAGAGGAAAAGAACTGATTTCCATATATCTGCGGAAAAAGTTATTTCATAGATCTCTCTTGGTTTAATATCTGTGATAAGTCAATGAACTTCTGATTCTGCATTGGAAAACCAGAATTTAACTATATGTCTACTTTAAAGAACCTGTTTATTGCCATTTTAGAGGCTTATTTTCAGCTGTTGACTTTTATTTTTTAACAAATAATTAAGGAATGGAAAATAGATGCAGTAAGAGTAATTTTCTATTCATGGGGAAAGAAGAAAGGCATCAAATACTTACAGTCCCTGTAATTTTAGAATCCAAGTACAAAGGCAAGAAGATAGTTTTCATGCAAGAGATAGTGTCTTTTCAAACTGTCCAAGGTTATGCTTGTTACAAGCATAAAACAGCCCAAAATATAGACATTAAAGCCAAAGTCACCTGTAAATGAAGATTTGTTTAAGTGAATAGTGGTTGTAGGAATGAACTGTCAATGAGTCAGACAGACACCATGAGTCCATCATGCTCCAAATCACTCAAAATTAATTAATAAATAATGTATTTCTGTTATCGAAAAGAAAAAAAAAGCCCACAACAGCCCTTTGATAATAATTTTGTGGTTAAAGCACTCAATGAAGCAATTGATTCCTCATTCTTCCAAAAGTTTCCAGTGTAGTGCTTAAATGGTGGTTTTCAAGCAGAGTTGTTGTCACGCTGTCCAAAATGAATAACATTTATTCATAAGTTTATTTTTATTCATCAACAGAAATGATATTCTGCTATTTTGCTATGAGTGCATAGATCAACTTGCACTAGAATATACATTTTTAAATTATAAATTAAAAATATCTGACAAAATTAAAATATTCCAAATCATGTACTTAGTTCAACTTTCTACAGGACTTTCTTATCTCTTACTTCTCTAAAAATAGAAGATCAGATGAGGATGAGAAAGAGTTTGGATAGAAGCCATGGCTGAAATACCTGAAGACAACTTCTAGATTTAGATATTTAGTTTGTAATTTTTGTGATCTCCCCAAACACATAGTCACCTATTTAAATATAAGGAACTATGGAAATCTAATGTTCTTCAAGTTAAGATAATTTAAATTCTCTTTCCTGATCAGGATGCTTTCCTAAGTCACAGTGATATTGTAGGTTAAAGACTCCATTTTAATTTACTCACTAAGAAGGCAGTGATTTTGGCTCAATGGGTTCTAAAGCATACTTCTTTCAGATCTTTGATATCATATTTCCCATATCTTCAACTTCTAATTTCCTGTTTCATTATGCATGAATGTAAGATATACATGTAAAAATATATGAAATACTGATACATAAATACATAAAATAGGAAACAGTTATTCACATTTCTTTCAGATTTTCACATTATATCTTAGAACTTATTTTGTCTTCCTTCAGAGATTTTTTGGTACAGATACTGTTAGTTGTAAACATGACAAAGGAAAGGAACTATGTTATCTCAGGGAACATGAATGATGACTTATCTATTGAAAACTCCTGTAAAGAGGTCTGAGACATTGCACGTTAGTTCACTGAAGTTTGGCAGGATGAGCTGCACTTCTAATAAATGTATGATATATAATCAACTGTCATACAAATTGTCCGGGGATTTCTTTCAGTTTTCACTGACTTTGGATGGACTCGTGTGCTAAACAATTATCAGTCACATTTTCTTGGATAAGGATTTCAGGACCCAGGCTTTAAAACATTTGTTTGCATATTACCAAACATGTTTTCACAAAGGTGGGATAGTCTATGTTACTATGGAAGTCAACTTCTTTCACTCTTCCCTGAGTTATCTAAAAGTTTTCAGGTCCGAATGAGGAAAACTGTATGGCAAAGAACTACTACTTCTTTTCCTGTCACACTTCATTAATGGTTATACAGTTTATTACAGCAATTTGGGTTCTTCACATCTACCAAGCACAGAGTCCTCCTGATTACTTCTCACATGTGGATTGAAAGAGATGAGGAGAAAGAAACAAGAAATTTACTCTCTTAACAGAAGTTAATCTACATTAAATGGCCTTAGCTAAATCTCATGACAAAGCAAGTATTTTATTTACTGTGAATAAAAATATATTTGGGTTTTTTTAGTCACCACTGCATTGGGTAAATCTGCAATTTTCATTGATATATAAATAAATTATAATTTACTTGTTCTATTTGTGTAAAAGGAGTTATATTTGTGGGAATCAGAATAATTGTACTGAGATTCTTAATGTAAAATATTTCACTTTACCAACATAGAAGTGGTACTTTCTAAGTTTATAAGTATATATTAATATTTTATAAGGATGTAAATAAACCTCCTCCCACATGACCTGCTATTCAAACAACTGACATTCAACCAATCAGAAATTCTGTGAGGAGAGACTGAGCAGAGCTGGATAGCTTTCCAGACATTTTTAAATAAGTAACTAATCTCCTAGTTTTGCAAATTTTTGCATTATAAGCATAATGCCAAAAATAATGATGTGCCATCTCAGACCTTAATTGTCCTTATTCCACTAGCAAAGCAAGACCTTTGCATATTGCAGTAGGCATACAAGATTCAGGTAAGGATGGAGGAGATAAGCAAACCTTGGGGAATTTCTAGGTTACATCAGATGTGTTTTAAAGTTTTACTCTTCGAGTCACAGAGAATTACCACATACATATCTTCTAAGTCTTCCTGAACTTTGCTTTAAAACAAGCTCATCAGACAATTCAGCATTTTGACTTCTTATTTTGTTTTTCTTCCCCAGGGTGTGGTATTTGTTCTCTCTCTGTAAAGAACTATCTAATTTAGTAAACGGAAAATGACATATTGAAAAAGGGCTATGTGACAAATACAAAATGGTGCTTTAATAATATAATATTAACAGGGACATCTATCTCAGTACTTAATTTACTTGCATCATTCCAGTATCTGGAGTTAGGACTTTTGTGTATGTTTCTCTTTATCAAAATCTACTCTAAACAAGTTTAAATTGTTTTTATTAATGTTACTACTTTTCCAAAAGAAACAATGTTTTTGGAATATATAATAGAATCACCACTCTAAGAACATAGTATTGCCTGATTTCACACTTCTAATCACATTCTAACTTTTAACACTTAAATTGCAGTTTTAAGGTAGTTTTAAAATTAAGGTTTTAAGGTAATTTTACAGGTAAATTCAGATGCAGATGTTTGCTTGCTTTTTTACTCTTTTGATTGCAGATTGGCTAGGTTTTCAAATACAGTATTCTTCTAACAGCCTCTTCTGTCATATTTTACGTGGAGAATGCTTATGTTCAGTTGTTATCATAAACCACAGGAGGTGTAAGTCAATGTACAGGGAAAGATATGACATCAAAACACAGGTTGGATTATTTAACTATGCTTTGTGTTTATAAAATATAAATGGAAGTGTGCAGTGAAGCTATGCCAATTTAAGCTGGTAGTAGAGAAAGTGTAACTTAGCAACTACTCATATTAAATGAAAATTCAGTTACATAACTGAAGCACTACAGAATTAGATACCTAGGTGTTAATGTAGCTGAATTATAAATTTAAAAGTAGTTTTCAGACATTAGTTCTATATTTGTTAACTTTGGGAAAAGCCCCTCCTTTTTCCTAAAAGAAAACATTATGTATTGCTAATATTTCAGTGTAGCCTATATTGCAATAATGAATCCCTGGTCTCATTTGTGTTATCCTTGTCAGTCTTCTTTTCATTCTCTGTTTTTATCAGGTAACATTCTATTTTTAATGAATGAGTTTTTATATGTTCCAGTCCTCTGAGAGCAGAAATTACAAGATAATTACTGAGAGAAGATGTTCAGGGTATGTCTAAGCTGTTAAGCAAAAAAAGGACAGAAAGTGAAATAACCCAGTCTGCAGCTGAGCCAGAGGTTTGTTAGGGCAAATCTTTGCTAGAACCTGACTGTCTTGGAAAGAGATAGCTGGAGTATCCAAAAGAAAGCCAGGGGCTGGATAAGGAGTAGTCCGCGATGCAAAAACTCATCCCTTTACCTTCTTTTATTTAGTAACATAAAGAAAAATCTCAGATATGGAATAATACTTGTCAATACAGATACAATAGAAAGTAATCCAAATAGCTGCAACCTTACCATTATTCCTTTGAAAAACTGCAATTTACTGAAATAGTTTATAGAATAAAATTTCATTTGCATTATTACCACAGGACAAAGAATGTAACAAACAGATTTAAACAGAATTACAGCAAAATCTTATTTTATACTGTCTTTAGAAATTTTACTTAGTAAGTTGTACTTCTGTCTCATTTGACACATAATATTGGAATGTTACCCTATTGCCTGTTCTCCATAACCAAATATTATGAATCAAATATTATGAAGCAATATTAGCAGTAAAAAACAAATGAGAGAACACATCATGTCTTGTGTAGTACTATTAAAATAATGTATACTTTTGTCTGATTAGATAATATGAAATTGAGTCTTGCTTAAACGATGATGACAATATCATTTGCCAGACAGAGTTACATTCTTAAGAACAGTCCCCAAAATGGTCAAAAAGACAGCCATCAAAAAAAAGCCCAAAAAAACCCCAAACCAAACCAAAACAAAAAAACCCACCAAAATTGTGTTGATGGGAAAGTTGCTTGATAATTTCTTCCAGAGATAAAATATTTCAGTATTATTTCTGACAGATAAGAAAATAAGTACTTCAATATGCAAAGTGGCCACTGAGATTTTGTGGTAAAAAAGGTTTTTTTACTTTCTGTATAATAAATATTAATTTTTAGACACATTAAAAGTCAAAATTCTATAGATGTCTGAAATACAGATAAGTCCTGAAGAGTCATATGACAGCTAGTAAGTCATTTCTGTCTAGTATTGTTTATAAGCATTTTAGTGAGAAGTATAAATTAAGTATAATTGTCCTACTTTCTTTCATCTTAACTGATGTACTTTCTGGGTATAATTTTTGACATTTTTCTTAGTTGCAGTATTTTTATACTTTTTAAGGAAAATGACCCAGTTTTGTAACAATATGCTTGCAAAGCCTGAACAGTGTGAAGAATAATATTTCATGTAGGAATGTGGATGTTTTGATTTCACTGTTTTTTTAAGAGGGATATCTCTTTGGTTTATGGTTCATTTACCGTGGTCTTTCTTGAGAGTCTAGAATAGCTTAGGGAAAACCTATAACAGGGGAAGAAGTGTTTAAGTATTTTACTTTTTTTCCCCTGCCTCCTTTCTCTACTTGATTATGCTAATTCAATAATATTTTTGGGTTTAATTTTGGAAAGTTTGCGGGTTTTTTTCTTTTTTTTTTTAAGGTCAAAAATTGCTCGATTTGCTCTACCTAATGAAACTTTTGGAGTTGGTGAGGCGGGTGGGGGAATTTTTTTTTTAGCTATTATAATGCTTTATAAAATGTGGAGATCAAAGACTGCAAGGAAACTGAAAACTAGTCTGTTTAGTCACATTATGGCTTCCACATCTGAAAGTCTGTCTTATTAGGAAACAGATCTTTTTAACTTTTTCTTCTGAGTGGAAGATTGTGCTGGTTTTAACATCAGACAAAAAATTAAACTCCAAATAAGCCACTCCCCTTCCTCCCACCCTTTCTGGTATGGGAGTGACAGCAACAGAGAGTATGGGTTGAGAAAATAATTTTCTGAAAGCACAAAGCAATCGAATAAGATACTCACAATAACAGCAATATTAATAGCAAAGAGAGGATGTTTCACCCACAGAAAGGTATTTACCACTGATGAGGAACAAAAACAAGATGGTGGACACTCCCCACAGGTCATGTCCATATGACTTCCCCAGAAGGGGGAAATATGGTGACCATTCCCCAAAGGCAATATGGCGACCGTTCTCACACACACCACCAAATGGCCACTGGGAACAAAAGCAAGATGGTGGGAGAGCTCTTCAACTAATATTTCCTACACCCTTGTCCCAAGCCCAAAAAAATGACAAACAATGACAAAGAACCTCTCCGAAAGCTGCGTCATCCGAATTGGGTCATGCTGCTGGTCCACTAGGGCTCATTTCTGTGCAGGTGCCTACACTGCCTTTCCACTGCCCTACTGTGTTGGAGATGGGTCCTACAAGTCACTGTTGCTTTTCCAACCATTCTGCTGTGCTCCTTTCAGCTCAGCTTGGCTGGACCAGGCTCAGCTTGGCTCAAGTCACCCGGTCTTTTGTCACCTTGCATGGGCTAGGGTTTGCCCCTGCGGATCCTTTCCCCACAGCAGCCTCCATGCCGATGCTGTTAGTTCAGCACTACTGTTGAATCACATTTTTGCCACTGTCCTTTCAGGACTATGTCCTGTAGATGCATTCCAGAGAAAATGGGAGGAGGACCTGGGGTGGCGGCTGGGGCTGATGCCAGTCGCTTCCTGCTGGAGAAAAGGAAGGCAAAATGCTGCAGCTCTGGTTCGGCGCCCAACTTTTCCTCCCAGAACCACGTCCCCCAGTGATGATGTACATGGTGTAGAATAACAACTGGCTACATTCACACACTGCTAAGCTCCTCCCACTGTCTCTTCCACCAGGACAAAAATATACATGAGAATCAAAATTACCTTCCCCTTCCACTGAGACTTCTGATGTTTTATGTGGATGTTGTATTAGAATGAGGCATAAAGTGATATATGGTTCACTAGGTTCAACCTGTAAGTATAGATATCTCAGTCACAAGTCTCAGATAATGAGATGATGTAATCGAGTGATAATGCTAATACATTGTGTCAACCCTCTGAAATTACTGTGAGAGTTGAAAGTTTCCAGGAGTTCTAACCATAGCTTTCTGTGATGACTGTTCCTGCAGCTGTTAGATTCCAAGTAAAATCAATTTTGTCGCTTAATAAAGAGCATATAACCCATATCAAAACATGGGAGTTTTTTAGACAGTGTGACTGGTTACTACCTGAAGTGGCCTCTAGATGGATGTTACTGTTGTAGCTATTCTTATCTCTTACAGAATGAAGGAAAATCAAATAGAACATAGGACATACCTGGCTGGGTGTTTTTCTAAATATAATAGAAGAAAATGAAATTAGCAGTGTCTGAAGGGAAAGGCTCTAGGAACACTTTTAATCTTGACTGGAGCACCTCTTTTGACTGTGCCCTGACTGCACAGCAGCACAAGAACAAGTGCACACTGCCTCCCTCCTTCACTTCATGGATGCCATTCCGCAAAGGAAGAGAGTGCTCACCTGCTCTCGGGATGGGAGCAGGCAGCAGTCTGTGCCAAAAGATCAGCTGCTCTGAGTGGTATAGTGAACATACCATACATGCCAGAGAATTGTGTCTGTCCTACAGCTTAGATGCAACCTTTTTCTACTGAAACATAGTCTGACACAAAGAAAACTTGTGTGAGGAAATGAAGTAGAAAAGAAACATCAGTTCATTTAACTCAATAATTCAATAAAAAAATAGAAAAAAAAATCCTTATTGTCATTCCTTACCTAAAACCTTCAGGTGATTAAGAAGTGCTTTTGATAGAAATCCATAATGGATTAAATCAAAACAAAACCAATACAGAATACAATCCAATGTCTTTATAATTAGGAAGTATAAGAGAACAAACTTTATATGTGAGAGTTAGAGAATTAATTGCAGAATAGACCAATAAATAAACTTCTGAAATGGTGTAAAAATAAATTCTTCCTAAACAATAATATTTAAAAAGGAAAAGTTTATAATTCATAAAAGCTTACTAAATGAAGCCAAAACATATTTATGAACATGTCTGTGTTTTGTGGAGTATTTTCAATGACTGAGGGAAATTAAAATAGACTCACGTTATTTGGAACAAAAATATAACAAAGAAGAAAAAGACAATGTGTGGTAAAATAATTTATCTTAGAGGAGGAAATACAAGTGTTATAGAGGATTAAACAAATTACTTAATGAGAGAACAAATAGCTTGTCATTAATTCTTTCATGAGACTCCAGTATCAAATAGTTTCTTTTGTGGCTGTCAGTTTCAACAGATTTTCCAATTGAAACATATTTTGAAATAAACTAATCTTCTTGATGGTTTCAAAATGAAAAATTATTATTCCTCTGTTCCAAGAAACAGTGGTGGTGAAATTCAACTCCATGTTTTAGGCACTTAGTGTGGGATTTTAATTTTTTTTTCTAAATAAAAAGATCTACCCTTGAGCTTCTAATGCTTATTCATTGTGTCTGTAACAGGCTCCAGAGAACATCTCTGCCCTTCTGAAACAATACTAGAAGCCAGGTGAAATCTACTAAGAAATCTCAAATGCCATGGAGTACCATCTGTACTCAATTGAGGCGCTGAATTGAATGTACATACATAAAAATAGCTAAATTCATCCAAATTACTATGCTGGTTAGTGGAGAGCCAGGAATTAATTTGTCTAAACATAACTGGTAATGGAATTTGACATGTCAGATGCTATTGAAGACATCTGTGCGGGGTTGTTACACATGACACAGAGGCACTAATTATATCCCTCTGTAACAGTAACCAAAGCTACTAAAGATAGTCTAGTACATCTCAGTGCCACTAGACATACTTGTGTCAGCAAATGAGCCATGCCACAAGTCAGTAAAATCGGTGGAAGCTGAAGAGATAGACAACTAACCAGATGTAAGTGTCTGCATCAGAATAAACTGATCCCTATCTCCATGATACAGACTGGAGTCAGCACCCTTTGCAATGCACCTGAGGGAGGCAAGGGAGAGGTGTTTTTTCTCTCAGGATTAGCAGCTAGAGATTTGTGAATGCAGCCACTCTCTTTTGCTTTGGATACTGAACAAGCCTCACATGAGACATTAAGAGAAATTAATTTGGGCTACAGTGAGTAATAGAAGATAACACTGATGAATAGTTTTATGAGTTCTTACAGTAGAAATATTAAATAATAATAATACATGGACCATTAGATGTTAAAGAGGTAGTGTACAGTAAAGTAAAGCAGGAACTCCAAGAATAAAAATAAGGGAATTTAGCTATCTTCTTGGGTATTTAATTCTTCCTGCACACTAGCTAGATGGTTTTATCTTACATTTATCTTACTTATGCCAATTGTTACCTCATAACATTAAGTACTGATTGTGCAAGGTATATGCAAGTGGCTGATTTTGAACCACAATATGTAATAATTTTTCATGCAAGATTTTGTCACTGATGGAGTAATTCTCTGGACATTTTATGTATGTCATGTATTATCCTTAGTTTCTTGAATATACAGAAGATGAAGGGGGTTAAGACTATATTGCAGGACAGAGTTGTTAACTAAGTAATTGAGAAAGTGAAGAATAATGAGAGAAGTCTGAGTCATTCCCCATTGCACCTGAAAATATTTTTGAAACTTTCCTCCAAACTAACCCACAAACTATTATTCTATAGATCAAAAGAATAAATTAATTCCTAAATACAATATTCAGAATATACTGTGGAAAGAATGAAGAATAAATAAGTAGGAAATCCGTTGCTATCAGGTGATCAGCCAGATGGTAAGCACTTGTCACAGTGGGACAGGAATAAAAGATACAATATTGCACTCTGATATGAAGGATTTTGACCTCTGCAAATGAGGACGCTAATTTTACAGACTTACAAACTTGGTAGTGTTTATGTTTGTGGTTTGGTTTTTTGGTTTTGTTTTTTTTTTTTAATTTTTTGTTTGGGTTGTATTTTTCCTAAGTAAAAGAATCAGTAACTTTTTGTGTGTGTGTGAGGAAAAAAGCATGAATAGCGTTTTCAAAAATTAAATGCTGCTTCTGGACGAGATGAACAATCACCTTTATGGGTTAAATCATAGTTCTGAATGTTCCAGGAAAGTATTATATAAAGAAATGTAGTTTTATATTTGTGAAGAATGTTAAAGTTGGAGTGAAATGGTCTAACTGGCAAAACCTGAATCATACTTGTAAGTTAGCAATCTTTTCCAAAATCTCATAATAGCAACTATCACCCAATTATATGCCTGAATTGCAAGAGATAATATCTAGTTACAGAAGGTGTAGTGGAAGTAGTATATTCAGTTACCTCTAGATGTTTATATAGGCTTCTCTGCCATAAATACTGTAAGAAGAAATGAGGAGCTATAGACCAGAAGAGCAGATAATCAATGTCTGAACCCCATTGAATTTAGGAGGCAAATATATGTCCTTGAGAGTTGAGGGCTTAGAGCAGCAGTGATTAAGCAATTTAATTTGAGTTTTCTGTAATGCCCATGAGAAGATAAATAGGAAGAACTTATTTGCATTCTCTTCTGTGGTGAGCTGCAAACATTTGTGATAAGTGATATAAATAAGTTTCCTCACAACTTCACACTCTGATTTCATTTTTCACCCTGAAGTGTCTTCTCATCTGTCAGTTGCACTGGATCAAGGAACACTGACATCACAATTTTAGACAGTTCCTCTCTGTGTTTGCAAGAAGGAAATTTTCAGCTTTACCCACCCTTATTTTCTCTCCCTATTCTTGGCACTGTAAGACCAATGAACATTTGTATTTAAAGGCAATTTTTGGAGGAAAAAGCAAAGATGTAATCAACTAAAGGAAGTAATAATTTAGTCTCTTACAGACTAAAAATCTTCACTAATAACAAAAAGGTTTTGAAAATGCAGATTTCGATAACCGTGGTCATTTTATGGAAAAAAAATTATAATAAGAAACCAGTAATCCATTCCAGACTTAAACTTCATTAAATTAATAGAGTTTAATCTCAGTGAAAATTTCAATGAGAAGACTGACATAAGACTACTTGAACGTGGCTGTGAAGCTGGTGACAGTGAAAAGTTCCTAAGTGAAATATGGGCAAAGGTGTATTCAAAGATAAATGATGGAAATGTACCAACTCTAAACTTCCTTTTGAAATACAGAGGCATCTTTCCAGTCCTTGCTGTATATCTTCTCCTATGTTTGCCCAAGCCTTCGTTTTACTAAATTCTGCCTACATTCCTATTTCTATTTCTTTCCATTTAATTCCCCTTTTTCTTACATTTTCCATTCATCTGCCAAATTCTTCTTTCCTCAGAAATAACTACATATGTTACTAAACAGAAGGGATAGAGTAGGATTCTCCCAGTGAGGCTAGGAAGAAGTAGATGGAAATCTTACTATTCTTGTAAGAACAAGAACCTTGTTGACCTGCTTGCACAAGATAAAGATTAGGATGGGGAGGGGTGTATTTATGGAAATAGGCATAATCCAGTGAATCAAGTCTTTCACAGACTTTTCCTTTGAACTGCTTGACAGCTCCATTTTATTTGATTTTTCTAATATTTTATTCTATACTTTCACGTAAATTTTAGAGTTCTTCTACATCATTTGGAGAGAAAGAGAAGCTGAGACTGCATCTTTGTTGCTGGTAAACAGCTTGACCAGCCTGAACTATTGAGAAATAACTGTACGGTGATTATGCAAATCAGATAAGCTCAACCAATGAGTGTGCAGAGAAACGCATAGCCTAGGAAAAATCCATACAGGTACACATCAATAGCTGTTCAGTTACTCTGAGTTCTGATTGGCTGGAGTGTGTCTATTTCTGTGTGTTATTCTTACATTGTTGAAAAGCTGAGACATACAAGACTGATTCTCAAAATATTTGGAAAATTATCTTGATTGCCTAAAGAGTTTGGCTCTTTAAATGCACAAGAGATAAATTTAGCCACCAAATTTAACCTTTTTCATGGACTAGAGTAATGCCTTTTCATTTATTACTGCTTACAGCTGCAGTTCAGTTGAGGAGGTGCACAATTAAAAGCATAAAATGCATTTGGAAAAATTATGCCAATTCAAGAGGAAGTTATTGTCCATGACTACATTAAAAGGTTTACAAATTTGTTATTTAAATTATTTGAATATTCTGTAAGATTAAATTTTCACCTAAGGACTTCTGTAGGATATGAGTTGTACTTCATTTTAATATCTTACAGTATTCATTTTATATACTAGCTGGGTTGAAGCAAGATTGAGATTATCCAAAGACTTCGTATACTGAACACTCTGAAGTCCAGTATCTTAAAAAAGAATCTTTTCAGTATTTCTGAAATACCAGCCGTTCCCAAATCCCCGACAACACACTGAAACTAAATCCTTGTTAGAAGCAGCAGTAAACTTGTCTGGTTCTAGACCAAAGCTCCCATGCCGCGTTACTCTTAATCACAGAGTTGCAGGCATACAACTTTCAGTTTTGGATTCCAGGTCTTCAGATAACAAAGTGAAAATAACAAATGCAATGAATTTACCAGCAATGAACTTCGTGCTGATTTGTCAAAATACTAAATATTTCAGATTTTTAGTCATACAATAATTACGTGCTTTGTCTGGATCAGCTGCTTTGGGGCAAGAAGAGAGTTCTGCCATTGATATCAATGGCCTTCAGAATATCTTAACATCTCATTTAATCTCATAATTAATCACTATTTTTATAATGTCAATTACTTAGGTGGGACTAAGGATCCTTTTGCTGTGGCTGTATGCAAAGGAGCTGTATGAGGGTCATGCTAAGGAGAGGCTATTGCAGAGGAAAGTTAAAATTATCAGTAGAAGTATAACCCAAAAAATACAAGGAGGCTTTAAAAGAACATGATAAGTTCTGGAAAGTTCTGAGTTCATTGCTAGATGCTATTAATAAATTTGCACATAATAACATTAATTAAGTTGAAATTATCTACATTTCTTTTTAGGTAGTTTTTTTTTTTTAAACAAACAGGAGGCCGTATTTATACCTTAATTATATGTTGCAACACAAAGTTTAACATCTCTAACAGTGGTAAGTAAGAAAGTGTCTGCTAAAATTAAACTCATAAACTTTCCAGTCCCTTCTTTAATACTCACCAAGCTTTGGAAAAATAGAGAAAAATAAGAGAAAAAATACTTCTCTAATATTCTAAATACTCCAAGAACTACAGATTGATGTAGCTGCCTGAGGAATTACTGGTGAGGATTATATCAACAAAGAATTAGAGGATAAAACCATCACGAATGTTACTTCACATGGGATCAAGAATAATAGTGTTTTTCAAAAGCCTGAAATTCCTGTTGTCTTTTTTACTGATTAGGATGTTTCTGACTGATCAAGACAGCTGTGTAGCCATTGTGCATTTTGACTTCTCAAACATTTCAGAGTGTGTACTTTTTGATTTAATAATGTTCAGCATTACAAAATAGCATGTCTTAATAATTTTGTACATGTTAGAGGTGGGAGACATGACAGGATTCCTGGAACCTGGGGTGGATCTCCTTCCTAGCCCACTGCAGCAGGGCCTGTGCAGATTCTCAGCACCAGAGCAGTCCTCCCATCCCAGCTGGATCAAAGTCAGATTGCTGTGGTTCTCTGTCCCCACGTCCAGCCACTCTGTAGGTTGGAGATGTTTTCCCACAGGCACATACATGGTACAAGCAACGCTGGGCACACACCCCAGCACAGGGAATAGTGCCTGTCTTCGTACCCACAAGAACACACACAGTGCAGCTTAGTTCTTTTCACCCTCACTGAATGACCAGGATGGAAGTTCCATAGTGGAGCATATACATCTCCCTGGAAAAGCACTCCAGTCTCTCCAGCAGCTGATTTAAAGCCTTCAGTTTACCCAGGGTTTCACACCCAGACCCTCATCTCCTCCTTCAGACCTATAGTTTATCCCTCCAGCAGCTGGCACTCAGACGTTTTACTGTTGCAGATTAACTTAAGGTGAACTTCCCTATAACACTCACACATGAAGTCTTACGATCTAGAGTTCAGATAAGATGGCTAGAAATTAATATGAATATAGGATAAACTACAATGATCAAGCAGGGCTCAGTCAGACAAGCATATGAACTAGCATTTGCTCGACTAGTACTTATGTATGCCTTTTACTCTCTTCTTTTCTGTATTTATTAATCTTGACTCACCTTCACCGCTCCATTTCCCCACTTCATTCTTTCCCCTAAAAATGCCATGATAGGTCCTACACAGTCCCACAGTGCTGTCTACTGTGTTCCAAATTTCAGTTCCTCCACCACCCCATGGTTACTTTTGTATCCCTTTAGTTTGTATGACATTATGGAAAGCATTTCTTTCATTGAATCGTCCTAATGGTTCTCCTGTGATAATCTTGGAAGAAGTCAATTTAATACACTGTTTTCACAGATTAGGTTACTAGGACTCCTTCATCTGTCATTTTTTCCCTGATTCTCACGTAGAATATTTTTTTGTGCTTAATTTGCTTAGCTTTCAGTAAAATAATCTAATATTAAGTAGGGAAAAGGGAAAAAAAATCACCACCAAAAAAACCCCCCCAAAAACCTCATGTAAACAAACAAACCAACCCCAAAACACATCGCAAAAAGCATGCATAATCATGAAGAAATAAAATAACAGTGTAAATGCCTAAACTGCACAAGGAAAGTGGAAGAAAACCTGGATTTCTGGAGGCAAGGGGATGTACAGCTGTATGTGCTCCAAAACTTGCATCCCTTTAATTACCCGCTTAAAGCAGACCCTGGTAAATCTCACAAGCAAATTGAAATAAAGTGGTGTAGTTTACTAACTTCTGTGTGTTCTGAGCAGTAAAACAGAAGTACCTCACATATAGTCTTCTCCCCGTGGCATGGCATTAATTTTGGGGTCCGGCAGAAGGAAAATATTTTCTTGAATAAATAATAGCAACTGACTTTGAGAAAACTGAAGCTGTTGGACAGACAGCCAACAGCTGCAGGAAGCCCTCAACCAGTCTCCTTGAAAACAGGCTGCATAATGTGATATTTGATGGAAATAAATAGAGGAAAAAGTGCTTTTTTGAGTCAAAGCAAGACAGAAATTGTGTCTTATTTTAATGTTGTTATTTCATGGAGAGAAGAAATACAATACTTATTGTATACTGAAAATACACTTATTGTAAAAGTTTAAGCAGAAACCATATTAGAATGACTGAAGAAATTGTGAGGAAACATGGATACTTAAAAAAATCGTACTAGAAGGGTTTTTTACATTGAGGGCCTAGAAGCTGCAATTAGGGAACCAAGATGATGATTTTGTGACTGAAGCCAATTAAGCTCTGGAGTGGCCATATAAGGTATATGATTGACTTGCTCTCGGTAGACATTTCAAGTCAAAATGAATGATGTACATAACAAGGTGCTCCCTGCTCTCATTTGGAGCAGTATTTCAACTCATTTACATGTATTTACAGAAAAAGTGGTTTTTCCTTGCAGCACAATCTCTTGACTCTTAGGTATGCCAAACTGCATTTTTGACAAAATTACCTTTCAAAATAGAGCAAATTGGTTTTTCTGATAAAATTTCCTGTTAATGATTTGAGCTATTTAACCGAAATAAACAGGAAATACTCCTTCAGGTTGTTAAACTAAAAAGGTAGGGTGGGAGTGGGGGTGTGATTAGGTTTTACCTTTTTCTGAAAGAACAAATGGCCACAGCTGCGGATGATTCAGGATGAGTCAGTGCTGCCATGCTGCTTGATGGCTTTCTCTAAGAGTTCAAGGATTACAAAATACAGAGCCAGGAAGGAGTCATTCCTCAGTAAGGTCAGGGAAGTTTCTGCAAGAGAGCATTTCTCTGTGGCATGTGATTGTGCTTCACATCTTGAATAGTAAATGTATGTTTAGTTTACATAGGTTGTGTAACATATGTCATCTAATCAATTCAGTCAGTGCAGGTCTACAAGGTTTGGTAACACTCCAACTTCTTTTGTTTTCTATTTGTTTAGCATTCTGGAGACTAATCAACTATCTTCAATATATAATTAATCTGACTAAGAGCTCTTGTAGTCTCTTTAGCTGTCATTTCTGTGAAATCTGTGTCTTTAAAGAAGTAACAAAAGACTGTTATTATCCAATGCAGATGAAATACTGTCAGTAGAGATACAAACAACTACTACAGCTAATAGTTTATTTTTTTCACATCGAAGTATTTTTTGAAATAAATCTGGTTTAAAATGGCAATATTTGGGACTACATACATGAGGCCAAAGTCAAAAACTAAAAATAACCCTAATAGCCCAAAGTCTTCCTTTTAAATACCAGCTTCTACCATGGAATTTAAGATGAGAAAAAAAATTATTTTCAGTGAAAACTTAAACTATATTTGACTAAATATTCAGATATTTCTTGCCTTGCTTGCAAGGAAACACACATATGTGCTGGCTTACAGTAAGGTTACTGTAGAAGTTGTTGGGGATCCACAGCACAGAGTCACTGACATCAGTGCCAGGGATCACCCAAACAAGAGCCATGAAACTGTTCCTGCTGAGCACCCAGAAACTGCTTGTTCAGCTTTTGGGTAGGTGATGATGAATAATCACATCTGACTTATAAACCGCTACACCCTCACTTTGTTGTGATAGAAGGAATCACTGTAACTGCAGGGTGTGCTACAGAACATGTGGGGTTGCAAGATGCCTCTTTAGGCTGCTCGCAGCCTCCTGCAGGACTTTGGGTTGTGGGGACCAGCTTGTGATGGTGTGCCGGTTTGGCCAAAATCTAGTAATATAGCCCCTGAGAGAAAAACAGGTTACAACCACCCTTCCCCCCACAGGGTTGGGGAAAAAAGGAAATTTTTCCTTGAAGGAAAGTAAAAGAGATAAAAACTATTTATTTTAACAAACACACAGGAAAAGGATAATGATGCTAAATAATGAATTAAAACCCCCGCTATAGAGAGAAACCTGGGAAGATTTCAGAGTCCTTCTGTAGGTGTGGTCTCTCTCCTCCTCGGAGCTGGTCGGTGAGGGCGTGGGCCCACCCCCGGGCCTCGGGGAGAAAATTCTTCTGATGTGTTCTGATGTTGTTGAAACAGTTCAGAAGAGAAGAAGGGAAAAACCAAAGTCCCAGGAAACAAAATTCAGCTCTCCATCTCATGCCAAGAGGAAAAAAAACCAGCTAGCTGAAGAGAAAGCAAGCAGGGTGCTCCGTCCGTGCCATCCGCAGCCAGACAACACTGAGGAGTGTAGTCTCTGTGTCCTTGAGAATCTGCTTTGGAAAGTTCATCTGTTTTTTTGGTTTTTTTCCTTCAAGCTCAGTTTAAAGGCACAGAAAAGGCACAGTATTTCTTTTTGGGCATAGAGCATGATAGGGGATACACATGATAGAGTCACCCCAAGACAGATGGTCAGTTTGGCGATGCTGCAACCAAGACAGCATGAGGGCCAAAATCACTCAGGACTCAAGAAGGCCAGAGCTAATTATCAAGGAGCATCAAGTGCAGGGATACAAGGAAAGGTCAGCCAGCAGCCAAGCCTGGCAACAGCTTGGGTGGGGTAGTGCCCTCAGCTGCCAGAGCATTGTCCTATGATAGATGAACAAGATGAGCAGGCTGGGGCTTCATCGACACTCTGGTGATCTTCAAATTCAGAATGGTAATTCAGGTCTGAGGTGAAGCCAGAAGTCCAGTCAACCTATTGGTGGTCTTGGGGCCTTGACACCCAGAAATAATTGAAGCAGAGTGTTAGCCCCTTCTATCTTCCTTGGTCTTGCTCTTGCTCTTTGGAGTAGCATATTGATTAAAGCAAAGGTCTCTTTTGTGTCTATAGTATTTGAACACTACTTTATAGATTTTTATTTTTGTCTCAAAGAAAGGGATGCATTTTCTTGCTGAGTTGCAGAAATGTAACAGCATGATGCACAAAACATCACAGCAAAGTACAAAACATGAATACCTGCCTGTTGTTGATTTCTGTGAGTTTTTTATGTTGCTTTAGAAGGGTGAATTATCAGAATGTAGTTGCAATCACAGCTGCTTTTCCATGGATTAATAACATAGAATAACAACAGCCTGAAGGACTGCAAATCAGTAGACAGACCATTTAATTTCAATTGATTATGAATCGGAAATGATCGCACATTTGCCTTTAGGTCTTATACTAAGATTGTTCAAAATGTGTGTCATCTAGTGTAATCACTTTATTATCTTCCACTGACCTGTAATAAATTTCCATCGCCACCTTGTAAAACCTGGTTTTTAACTTCTCACACCGAAGTAGATTCTCACAGGCTTACTGCTGTGCTTTAGCTTTGCTTTTTCTGTTGTAGTAAAATAGTAGTCATAAAAAGAAAAAGAAGCATAATCTCAAGAAAATTTAGATTTTTTTATTTACATTTTTAAATCATTTGCATTGCAGTGATAGTATTTCTCTTGTGCTAGACATTTATGACTAGAAATAATTGCATGCAATAATTGCATGTAAACAAGATTAATTGCTTAGGTGTCTACAAGAGACTTTACTGATTTCCAACCTTGTTTGAATGCATAATCTTACGATGGTGACATTGTGGCTAATTTCTCTCAAAATGATCTGGCTGACCTAAAAGAGAGAAAACCTAAAGCGAGTGAAGCTGGTTATAGTGTAGGTCATCACAATACTATTTCCTATTAGTACCTGTGCTTCCAACATAGTGAAATGACACGCGTGGATCACTTCTAGGTAGCAGATGTCTTTCTTCTGAGGAAAATAAAACAGAAATTGGAGGATACTGCATGTTAATTGATTATAAAACAATCATATGGAGTGGCATGGAGTACTAGTTTTGCAGGATGCATATTTTCTCTACTGTCTTTTGATTTTAAAATCTTCACCACTGCTCTCCAATGCATAAAGAAAGTCACCTAAGAAAAGATTCCATGGAAATGAGCAAGTTGATGAAGTAAACTCAATCTATAACTTAATGGATGAGTTAAATGTGTGAATTTCTAAATTTAATGGAGATCTAGCCAATATAGCCATGAGTCTTGCAGGCTATTTCTTATCTCTTGAAGTAAATATCTACTCAGCTGGATAGCAATCTAGATTTTACTGACAGTTAAGGGCAAGTCACTTCCTAAATATAGTCATCACTGCAATTTGAGAAACCCTAAACAGGATCTCCCTTGGTTGTGTGGGTTTCCCATCCCTAGCTTAGAGTGTTAGCCTGACAGAGTCTACTAACAAGGAGAGTCAAGGACTGCACTGTGTTCCAGAGACATTCATTCTCTTCCAGTGGCTATAAAGGGAGTGTAAGGATGTCAGCTCAGATAAAGACAACCGTGTTTGGACAGAAATATTCCATGTGTTACATCTACAGTACCTGTCATATAGAAAAGAAAGAGAGGGTCAGATGATGTTCTGGGATATGAAAGATTGATTTGAACTCCTACTTTTTTTACCTGAATAACTACAAGCTCTTACGTGTCCCAGATGCTCTCTGGGTTGAAAAATAACTAGAATTAGGACTTTCTTAATATTTATTATTCAAATTCTTCCAAGTTTTGTACAATATTAAAATGTAGACAAGCAAATTAAGGACTCATTAACCTAGTGGAAACCTGCTGGAATAGACTCAGTATGTACCTAAACAAGTAAATTAATCAGACTTATGACCTTCTATCCGTAAAACTGAGAACAGTTACAGAACAGTCCAAATCCACGTTAAATTCTCTTATTTTCTGTAACTAGGTAAACAAATCCAAACTATGTATCAGGATCGTTGTTCTGTCATAAGAGCCAAGGCGTGTCAGGGCATTATTTGGGAGAGCTGATCAGTCTAGGACAAAACCAGACCAGGATTCTTCCAATTTAATAGCTATGGGTGGTCAGATTTGAGTTACATTTCCTGACACCAGTTTAATTTACTAATAATGACTGTCTCATGTTACATTCTATATTTCAGGGAGACATAAAGTATGTTTTATTACGTATATCTTATACAAACTAGAATATGGCATATTCCACCACTATCCACATTTTATGCCTAATTTTTATCTACCTAATTTTAATTAAATTCACTTCTATCCTTGTTTCAGAGAAATCATCTACTAAGATCATTATATTTTTAATGGGGCTTTGAACTTTTGAACTTCAGAAAGAGACCAGCACAAAACAGGAAGTAATACTGCACAGGGAAAGAGGCTTTCTCAAAAAAGAACTTGCTCTGGGATTGTGCACAAACAAAACCAGCAAAACCTAAGTGGCACATTGGGTGAGCACATTAAGGAAGGTCTTGATCTGGATGCCACATAGCATCATGCTTCTCAAAGAAAAAGGGGGCAATAATGTGACAGTGGTGGTTTAGAGAGTGGGAACTCCCTGTAGAGCAGCCTTGGGGCATGGAAGCCTGTCACAGTCACCTATGAGCTCCTGGGAGCTGCAGCTGAAGCTAGGTCTGAATGACTGCTAGACCAGTAGTGCCAGTGCTGTGCTTGTTGGTCCAGACTCCTTGCTGTATTTTCAGCTCATGTGCAGCTTAAAACCAGCTTGCACCAAGAAGCTGTATGTTACCAACACTAACCCTACTCAAACTTTTCTCCTGAGGGAGGTTTTTAGCACAGTAGCTTCTCTACTTCACACTCAAGTAGTCTTCATTGTTCACAGTAAAAAATTTAGCGCTGTCTTTCCTTATAATTCTTTTTTTCTACATAGTTATGGAACACCAAGCAGTTTCATTAAGCAACAACAGGCAAGAACAAGCCATTGATGTAGATGTGTAAAGGTGTGTTAGCATCTCAAAGTTATTCCACTGAGAACCTGACAAAGACTTTCATGTGAAGACTCGTGCTGAAAAACATTAGATGAGATAATCACTGACTTGAGAATGAAAGAAAAGGATAAGATAAAACACATCAAATCTGATTTTTTGCAGAGAGCAGACAGAACATATGGCACAAGTGAAGAATTATCAGAAATACTTTTTTCTTCATGCACTGAATTAATTTGAATTTTTTTTCTCATGGAATGATGAGCCTACCTTACTGATACTTTTCTTTTTATTCCAGGCAACTCGTCTTCAACAACCAGCAGAATCTTTCTAAATAGCAGAAATTCTTGAAGAGAGTCACTTCTGCATTACATTATGTTTGATTAAACAACTTTTTATGTATTTTGTCACGTGTTTACAAAAATGATAGTTTTTCCTGTTGTCATCATAACATTGGACTTTAATCATGTGGCATTGGACTTTAATCATGTGGCCATGGTGAATTAAATATAGAGTGAATATGCAGAGCAGTCACCTGCATTTGGGTGAAGTTCAAGGAGTTGGATGAGTGAGAACACACTGTGCAGACATGGGTCACAAGTTGTGCAGAATTCTTACCCTCTAAAAGGTTGAAACACTCTAATTTCTGGATGTATTTACTGGCACTCATAATATTATTCCTACCAATAAATATTTCGCAAAACTGTTCAGAAAACGTTTGAATTTTGAAAAAAAATAGGTGAAAGAACAGCTGAAGGATATACAATGAAAATTCTTGTAAGGTCTAACATGATCTGAATAAATAATTTGTGAGATGAAAACTTTATGAGTGTATAAAATGTGCATCCAAATGTGTTAGTAGCAGAACAACAAGAACAACTTATTCATTTTGGAGTAAAGTATACAACTAGTATTTTTAAAGCATTTATATGTAATTTTTATAAGGAAATATACCAATGATAACTAGATATATCCCTACTGGTTTAGGGATAACTTCACATACTCTGCATTAGTTCCCAATTGTTGTATAATGTCTCCTTGCAGCATCAGCAAACACAGCAGCAAGCCATACAAACTACAGTAGAATTATAGCTTCAACTGGCTGACAGTTCTCATCTTAACTTCTTAGCTTTTATCATTATTTTAATTTCAAATGGGCCTATCAGGAGAAAGTACAATCTAAGCAGATGGTTGTCAGAAATGTGCTTACCACCGTAATGCAACTGAGAGTTCGAGAGTGAGCACTTGCAGCTTGGTACAATATGAAATATTACCACATTAAAGTGCGAAAGAAATCAAAGTTGGAGAATATTTTATAAGTTGTAATTCACTCTTTACTCTTTGTATTTTAGAAATATTAAGAGCAGAAAAACAAAAGCTAAGGACTATGCCAAAACCTGGAACTAAAAAAGACACTGAGATGAAATAGACGCTGAAGCTTCAGGTGACATATGTGGACTTTCCAATTAACTTTCTAAACAACCTGGAACAATTGATTCTGCTGAATCTAAAGAAGTAAGATTAATTAGATTAAAAATAACAGAATATTAAGCCAAAAACCCAGCAAACTGATGTTTTATTTCTAAGTATTTCCTGCCAAAAATCTGCAGTCTTTTCTTGTGACATTTCCAGTGTTATTGTTATTCAGGGATTCAATTAGCAAACAAACAAATCTGAATTTATGTGGATAATTAGCATATTTTGCATTCAGATTAAGTAGCCATTCACACTTGTAGAACTTCAGGGAGTAGAAGCAAAAACATAAATAAAAGAATAAGAAATTATCATTATTATTTCAAAATTATATAATTTCAAATAAGACTAACAGGTATATTCTAAAAACCTCATAATAAGTCCCCAATAGATCAGAAGATGCCTGCTTCTATTCCTATATCTTAAAAAATGCAAAGGGTTGCTAAGGGAGTGGTGAATATATAATAGATGGGTATTTGTGCATGCCATACAGTAAACACACATCTGTAGTTGACTTGTTACCTAAAAATTCCCTCTCTAAATTTTCCTAATTTGGTGGATATAGCCACAAGTACTGCTCATATATAGAAGACTTTTTCTACCCATTATAATTCTTTCAGAGTGGCTCAATGCTTCTCAGTATTTATGACTAGGCTGGATTTTATAGATGGGACAGATGAGTGGGAATGATCATTATGGAAAAGTGAGGATCAGGTTTGGAGTAGGAAAAATATCTTTGAAAGAATACTGGCATTTCAAGATTCTTCTAATATGACTGGGTTCTAACACATGGTTTTGAATATATATGGTAATGAAGGATGTCAGTGATTATGAGAATTTCTTTTGTTTGCTACCCCTTCTGCGGAGATTTCTTTCTCTCTTCATCGTCTTCTCTATTCCCCTTCACAGATTTTTTTCAATGCCTGAAACAACCCCTGTTTATTTTTGTGAGTACCATGAAGGAAGAATTCAGGCTGCTTCTAGTTCTACTGCACAGAAAGAAAAAGAAAACCAAGAAAGAGTGGCTAAGAGGTTTCAGGGTTTTCTGCTCTGCTTTCCTCAGTGTTGAAGGTGACATGGCTAAGGAGAAGTGGAGAATATACATAAACAGAAAATCCTTTTCTCCTCCTTCAGCAGAAAGAGCAATGGCCTGTGCAAATAGGATGCGAGGAAAGAAGAGGGTTCAGTCTAAGCAGACCCAGTCTTCTCAGCCAAAGGTGAAATAGGCAGGTGCATTAAAAAATGGGATACTTTGGTCCTGGTTTTAGTCAGACATATTTATTTTTCATATATCATGACTCCCTTCTTGGTATCCCTCATCTCTCCCTCATGTTCCCATTTATTTCCACAGGAAGTAAGTCAATGTTATTTGCTTATTTCTAAAAGTAGCCTCTGCCTAGAAAATAGCTGTTATACAAGCCTCAGCTAACGTATTTGTTAACTCCTCTTGTTACCACTTGGTTGTTCCCTCCGGTGACAGGTTCCTTGAATAATATTCAGTTGTTAGCTTTAGGATGTGACTACTGCTTTTCCAGACTAAATTTTAATCAGTAGCACAGGCAGAAGGAAGGTTCTTGGATTTGGTTTTGTTGCTCTCTGTGTGGAAAAAAAATAGTGTACTCAAGGACTTCTTGTGCTTGAAAGTCACAAAAATATGTAATGGTTGTGGCTTGGGGTTGGAGCATGAAAGAATACCTGGCGGCTCATCTAAGTCTGTTGAAAATTTGTACCCTATGATTTTTTTCTCTTGCAGATACTCAAACGCTCTCTGGGTGTGTTCATGGTTGAAAGTTCTATGTCAGTGTTTGCAGCCCATTCTGCCCGTTAATTATGTCATGACTGGATAATCTGTCCCAAGTTCCTCATGCACATTCTTTAATTTTCCAGAGATAATATAAGATCCAACTTTTTTAACACTCCAGAGTGCTTCTGTAACACATTTCTTACTTTATAACTTGTAAGTCTCATGGAATAGAATCTTCCTTTCTTACTTTTTGTAAAGATGTCTTTCGAAGCTTGTTGGCAATTTTATGAATGTCATTAACAATTAGTAAATATATTTTGAATATTAAAGTTCAATTTCTTACCAGTTTTGCACTATTTGATAATCATTTATACCAATGGAGCATGAGTATAAGCTACTAACATAAATTGGAATAATTTTATAACCACTTAAAACAGGGATAATTGGCAGTAAATAGTGCAAGGTAGTGGAAATTTAGGTGATAGACAAGCAATTATATTAAAAGAATCAATAAAACGTCTTCCAAATTACAACCGTGGCATAAACAAAATAGAACAAAGTCAATAAACTTAAAAATACCCTTCATTGTCCTTTAAAGTGCTAAGTAAAAAGAAAAAATCCTACATCATAACTTTAATACCAGAAAAACCTGAGCTGTGTTACATAACTGAGATGATAGTGATTTCCAGAAGCATGTGTACAATATTGCAACTCTTTTTAGCGCTGATGTCAAAATTGAGGTTGAAGGTCCCACTAGATTTCAGTTGTTGCTCTTTACTAAAAAAATTTGTAGTTGTTTGGACCTATAAGCCTAAGCTGAGTGACCAAAGTGTGTGTGTTGGGGGGGTGTGTTTCTTTTCTTATCTGACAGAAAATCTACTCTTTTTATTAGTTTTCTAATTCTACATTTAATCACGTTCAGTAATTAGGTAAATATATGTTAAGTAATTAGGTTGTTTGGTTTGGGTTTTTTTACTAAGAAGATAATAGGAACATAGAACACTGAATATGACACTGAACATAACAAGAATTAATATATAAATAAATGGAAAAATATAGATATTCAGGTTGTGCTACTAATTCTTGTTCATTCAATGAGAAACTTTGCTTAGAAATATTGTTGAAACTACCAGAGCATATTCAGTGTGTGCAGTGAAGTGCTGCAGAATCTCAAACAGCTGACTTGGAATTTAGCTCCACCTTGTCACATAGTATCCCCAAGCAGAGACCGTGGAGAATTTCAATATTTGATTACAGCAGGTCAGACAGATGTTCTGATGTCATCTGTGTCCTAGTGTTCACTGATGAAATTACTCTTTTATTTGATAAGCAAGTGAGTGAATCAATGTACATGAAATGAAATTTCTGAGATGTGAGTAGGTGAGACATACAATATGAAGGCAAGATACTGGGAAGCCAACAGGAAACAGCAGTGGAACTCAAGGCTTTATTTATTTTTGCAGAATAAAATACCTAAAATCTTTGACAAACCTAATCTGAGAAAATGTTCGGAGTGTTTTACCCATCTTTGTAAGAAAACTCAGGGTTCTGTTTTTAAACAAAAGAAAACTCCTGCCTGTCTTGTCATGTGTTGCGGTTTAAACCCAACCGGAAATTAAGCATCACGCAGCCACTTTCTCAACTCCCGTTTCTTCCCCTGCCCAACCCAGTGAAGTGGGGAGGAGAATCAATGTAAAACTTGTATGTTGAGATAAGAACAGCTTAATAATTGAAAATAAATTAAAATTCAATAATAATGGTAAACTGGTAAACAATAATAATAATGATGGCAAGAAAAAGGGAAAAAAACGAGTGATGCACAGTGCAATTGGTCACCGCCTGCTGACTGATGCCAGATCCCCCATCCCAAACCCTGATCAGCTGCCCTTGGGGTAACTTCCCCCAGTTCATGTACTGGGCATGACGTTTCGTGGTGTGGAATATCCCTGTGGTCAGTTTGGGTCACCTGTCCCAGCTGTGCTTCCTACCAGTTTCTTTTGCTTTCCTGCTCACTGGCTGTCTTGGGGTGACTCTATCATGTGTATCCCCTATCATGCTCTATGCCCAAAAAGTAATACTGTGCCTTTTCTGTGCCTTTAAACTGAGCTTGAAGGAAAAAAAAAAACAAACAAACTTTCCAAAGCAGCTTCTCAAGGACACAGAGTTTACACTCCTCAGTGTTGTCTGGCTGCGGGCGGCACAGACGGAGCACCCTGCTTGCTTTTACCTTCCACCAGCTGGTTTTTTCCCTCTTGGCGTGAGACGGAGAGCTGAATTTTGTTTCCTGGGACTTTGGTTTTTCCCTTCTTCTCTTCTGAACTGCTTCAACAACATCAGAACACATCAGGAGAATTTTATCCCCGAGGCCCGGGGGTGGGCCCACGCCCTCACCGACCAGCTCCGAGGAGGAGAGAGACCACACCTACAGAAGGACTCTGAAATCTTCCCAGGTTTCTCTCTATAGCGAGAGATTTCATTTTATTATTGAGCATCATTATCCTTTTCCTGTGTGTTTGTTAAAATAAATAGTTTTTATCTCTTTCACTTTCCTTCGAGGAAAAATTTCCTTTTTTCCCGAACCCTGTGGGGGGAAGGGTGGTTGTAACCTGTTTTTCTCTCAGGGGCTATATTACTAGATTTTGGCCAAACCGGCACACTGGAAAAGCATGAGACAAGGAAAAGGTCTCTGAGGATAAACACCACTTAGCAAAAACCAAAACATCAGTGTGTTATCAACATCATTCTTGTTCTGAATCCAAAACACAGCACTGTAACAGCCACTGAGAAGAAATTAACTCTAGCTGAAACCAAGACAACATGTTAGAAAAAGAAAAGAAAGAAACTCAGCAAAACAACATTAACAAATAAACAAAAAAACCGCAACAAACACCACTTGGTACCTACAGAGGAAATCTGTATCTGTGTGATATCTGTTCAAGGTATGTCTGTGTTCAAGCCTTAGCAGGGCAGGAGTTTAGTGTTTATGGATTACAGAATGAGATGTTTGAATGGTCATATCAGTTTATGTAAACACTGAGAAAAAGCGAGAGGATAGTTCAGGAAGCTGTGAGAGTTATGTGGAAGGACCAATAGAGAAGTGAAAGAATAACTGAGAGGGAGTGTTGAGATCAAAGAAGCACATCACGTAATACGAAATTATTGCAGCAAACAAATTGTTGGATACTAAAATGCTAAATGCAAATGTAATGTTACTAAACAGAAAGAGTGAGACAAATATAAAAAAAGATGGTGAGAAAATGGTACTCTTCAAAGACAACTTACAAGGATTTAACCGTAGAACTTATTATCCAACAAGCAGACAAAAGAAAAGCGAAAAAAAGAAAAAACTTCATAGAAAGCACACTAGTTTTAATTAGTTGGGGAAAAAAAACCCCAGAAATATAGTCAAAATACAAATTAAATGAGACAGCTAAAAATGTGGAATGCTGAAGATTGCCTAAAGCAGCAGGGTGCCCAGAGCCAACTTTGACTACAAAGTTTCAAAATCATTGCGATCTGCAAATGATTTAAGTACAGTAACTTTGCAGCACTTGTTATTTCCAATTTCTGTGACAGCAGGCTAATCCTTTGCTAGTTTATCAAGAACTACATTTTTTCCAGCAGGTTTGCAGAAAAATACATTTTTAGAACCTAAGTTTTTCTTCAGTGTACACAATTTCTGACTAAAACACTTATACAATGTCATTTCCTACTTGCAGTATGTATCAGGTCTTTCAGAATACTTATGACATTTGATCTCTGTATTTCACTAACCTAAATGACAGAATTTGTTCCAAAATGATCTGATTACAGAAAACAAAAGAAGTGGATACTTGAGCTATCTCTTTTTTTTCATGCAAAACAAAAAAAAAGGTGAATATTTTGCCTTGAAATATACTATTATATATACATACTTTATATATTTGACTATATATCTTGAAGTTTATTTATATTTAGCTAATGACAGATCTAAATGGTAGAATCCTACATCTGAGTTAGTCTCGTTGGAGAGAAACAGGCTGCTCTAGGACACCATTCCTGGAATCATAAAGTAGCTGCCTATAAGAGATCAGTTGCATTTTTTTTATTTTATACCATTGCTAATTTTTTTTCCTAAGGGCCCGAGATGAAGAGTTCGGCTGTTTGTTTGAAGTAAAACCCACACAGCTTGTTTGGAATAGGACATCCCTACTAGATGACTGATAAAATAGTAGGGAAGAACAAATGCCTCTTTCCTCCTCACATGAAGGACAAATACTGATAAGACTCCTTTTTCACATACTGTCTCTTGACAAAAGGTATTTGCAAGACATAGCTGCTTACTTTAAGCCAAAACATCTTTTTCTCATCAAGGAAGATGATGACACCAGGTAAAAATGAAAACATGCCAAAACTGGCCACTTCCTTTAGATTTTGCATTTCTACTTGACACATCTATGACTTCTATTAATTGATTAATTATTTTTTCAGCTCCAATGATATCATTGTGTGCATGGTTCATGTACTTGCCCTGTACCTTGGAAGGCTGTATTTAGATTTCCAGTGCACCTGTCCTCACGATATGTTAACAACTCCTCGGAATCTATTTCAGTCCCTCAAGTTCATCTTTTGCTCTGTACTAACAAGTTAACACCATGTGTATCAGCTCAGAGTCAACTAGTACTAATTCCATCACTATTACAGAATAACAGAATGGGTCAGGTTGGAAGGGACCACTGGAGGTCATCTGGTCCAACCTCCCTGCTCAAGCAGAGTCATTCTAGAGCACAGGGCATGGGATTGCATCCATATGGTTCTTGAATATCTCCAGTGAGAGAGAAACCACAACCTCTCTGGGTAATCTGTGCCAGTACTCAGTCACTCATAGAGTGAAGAAGTTCTTTCTCATATTCAGGTAGAACTTCCTGTGCGTCAGTTTCTGCCTCTAAGCTCTTGTCCTATTGCTTTGCACCACTGAGCAGAGCCTGGCTCCATCCTCTGGACACCCTCCCTTCAGATACTTTTAGACCTTGATGAGGTTCGCTTTCAGTCATTTCTGCTTAAGACTAAACTGGCCCAGCTCCACCAGCGTTTCCTTGTAAGAGAGATGCTCCAGTCCCTTAATCATCTTTGTTGCCCTCTGCTGGACCTGCTCCAGGAGCTCCATGTCCGTCCTGTACTGAGGAGACTAGAAGAGACAGCTCTCCAGGTGTGGCCTCACCAGGGCTGAGTAGAGGAGCAGGATCACCTCCCTGGACCTGCTGGCAATGCTCTTCCTAATGCACTCCAGGATACCTTTGGCCTTCTTGGCCCCCAGGGCACACTGCTGACTCATGGACAGCTTGTTGTCCACCAGGACCACCAGGTCCTCCTCTGCGGAGCTGCTCCCCAGCAGGTCAGCCCCCAGCCTGTGCTGGAGCATGGCATTATTCTTCCCCAGGTGCAGGAGCCTGCATTTGCCTTTGTTGCATTTCAGACAGTTCCTCTCTGCCCTCTCCAGCCTGTCAATATCCCTCTGAAGGGCTGCACAGCTCTCTGGGTCACTCCTCCCAGCTTTGTGCCACCATTGAACTTGCTGAGGGGGCATCGGTCCCTTCATCCAAGCCATTGATGGGTAAGTTAAACAATACTGGGCCCAGTATTGAACCTTGGGGGACACCACTAATGACAGGCCTCCAACTAAACCCTGTGCCACTGTTAACGACCCTCTGAGATCTGCTGTTCAGCCAGGTCTCAATCCACCTCATTGATCCACCTCCATCCTCACCACACTTCTTGACTTTGCCTATGAGGATATTGTGAGAGACAGAGATACAAGCCTTGCTGAAGTCAAAGTAGTCAGTATTCACTACTCTCCTTTCATCCATCCAGTTAGTTGTTTCATCCTAGTGATGCCTTATCCATTAGGCTTAGAATTAAAAGCCAAACACAGTTAGAGGGAAAAAGGGTTTTACCTCAGTATTTATTCAAGGATCCTCTGGTGCACCACATCCAGGCAGAAAGCACCCCCGAATGCACACCGAAAGTGCACACCCGAAAGATGCACCCCCCCCAAGATGCACACCCAAGATGCACACACACGATAATTCACATATACAGTTATAGACCTTGCACATTAGCATATCTATCAAAGATTCCCCAATGAGAGGCTCAAGAGAAGCCCCCATCCTGAGGAATGTTCCCCCTGAATGGGCCTATCTTGGTTTACAGAGTGTGTTCTGGAGAGGACCTTGGTGTCTGGGGCTTACTGACCCAACTTCGAGGTTTTCAAGACGTTTAGTCTCCTGGCTTAACGGAACTTTGGGTCTAAGCTAGTTATCAGACTTGGGGAATTACAAGTATGTGGGCTAAAAAGCGCTAAGGATACATGCAAAGCTGTGTAAAAGGGTATGTGGAAGGGTATATGAGACGGGTATACGAAAAAGCGAAAAATCATCATGGCATCACTAGAAGGCAATCAAGTTGGTCACAGTTGATACTGATAAGCAGATATTTCATGTACCACTTTAAGGTACAGTCTTGCTTTCTGTGGCTTTACTTTATATTTCCTCAATATTGCAGCTGAAAGCCATGTCTTCAGTAAAATAAAACATGTCTGAAAACTTGATGTACAATGTAATAATTTTTTTTCAGTGTTGTAGGGCAGCTTAAAGTCAAGTAAATCCTCAAGAAGAACCATGGTACTATGGTTCTATTTTCCCTGACTCTCAGAGAGTGTGTAAGTTTCCTTGTATTTCCATAAATACCTTATGTGAGAAAGAGCAGCCAGTGAAAGCCTTACATCTCTCTTCTATCTCTGAATGCAGATTTGTATCTAATTTAAGCTCTTCTAGAGTGCTTCAAAAAGTCTGAAGAGATCAATAATGCTACCACAACATTTCTCCAAGGAATGCCTCTTATTTTCCACTTTGTCACTGTAGGGGACCAGTTTAGTTGTACTGCTTTCTTGTTTGTATTGTTTTTCTGGGCTGACAGAAAGACATGCTTCTTCTGATGTAGAAACTTCACCACGCTAATATTTTAGTGTTTCTTCTTTTTTTTCCTCATGGAATCTTTCATTATTATCTGACATATTTCTTCATGCTTCTTGAAACAAACTGTGCTATGCAGTTGTGTTGGAACAGATTACAGGACCTGTCTCCAAGTTCTTGTCACACATTGTATACCAGAATATCTCCTGCACACATGTGTATGCTTTGGCTGATCCTTACTAACCCTGCCTATTACATTTATACCTCAGCGGACAATGTTGTTCCGCTTCCTGTCGCATATCCTACCATAATTTTCTCCTCTACTAGAAGAACCTTTCTCCTGGTGACAAAGAGAATCTAATACATTAACCTACTAATTACTTTCAAAGTTGTTTGCAAAATTTTCAAATAGTCTGCCAGAAACTAAAAATATCCCATGAGTTTAAGGAGATTTCTTCACCTGCGATAATTAATTTGGGAGATAAAGATGATCCCTTTTGTTTTCTAAGTAGGACAATAAGACCACAGACTATCTATATGTTCACTTGGCCTGAATAGTAAGAAAAATTTTTGTGCTAATACGTAGTAGAAGAGACCTAAACAAACAGTCAAAACTCAGGTTTTTCTAGTTTTCTGTCCTGCCATTTTTGGAATTATTTTGCATTTCATGTTTTAACCACAGGGATAAAATCAGATGAGATTGATACTTAGAGTTTACCTTTGAATTTATTATAGTGATAATTTTTTCTAGTGTGACAAACCATATTCTCTATGTGGATCTCATTCTTCAAGCAAATTACCATGTATGATATTTTGGTGCTGTAGGACTCTATTTGATTTATAAATATGCTCTACATAATAGGAAGTTTTCAGGCTATTTTATCATTGCAGCTTTGTTCTGAATTTTTGTTTAGTGCTGTTTCATATTCATTATTCTAAATATTATTTGCTACCTCATTTATTTCAAAAAGTGCTCTCATATTGAACTACACTGTTTCAATTCTAAGATGTCTTCTCTTTATGTATATGCTTGTCAGTTGGTCTATGACTTAGTAGAGTAGGACAAACAATTAATGAACCTTTATCAATTTGATGTTGTTATGATACCCTTTTGAATTTTTATACTGCTGCACTCGTACTCTTGGTGGAGCTTTTGTTTTATTTATCAGATTTTTGCTAAGTATATGCACCGTTTTTATTATCTGTATTTTAAACACATATAAAGCACTGTCAGCAAAGGAAAAATGATCTAATAAATCTTACTGTTTTTCAAAGAGCAGAAAAGTGTCATACAAGATGCCATAAATATAAATCCATTTGTTTCCACAGCCAAAAATGCATTTTTACATTTATGTCAGTGCTGGGTTATGACTATCACTTCCACTTCTAATAACTAAGGAGCAAAAGTTGTTTAGAAAAATAAAACTTAGACTTGTAAAATATGTGTCTGAAACTGCAGAAATTACTAGATACGTAAAAAGAAATTCTGGGTTTTATAGTCTACCTATGCGCTGAAATTCATGGTATCAGAAGAAACTACTGAAACTGCATGAGGAAAACTAGATATCTAAGCATCTGAGCTATAAAACATTAATCATATGCATAAAATGCTACCCAGTATTGTTAATGTGCAGTAAGGAGCATAGATATTTATTCTTCATTTTCACAGGTTTTTGTCCTTTGTTCTGTGCTGGAAGAATCTATTTTCTTCCCATTTGGAGAGGAGATTCCTAGCTAGGGTGTAAGTAGTCAATGAATCATAAAGCCACCCTACTTTTTTGTATTTTAAAATATGTCCTAGCTATAAGTTATTCAGTACTGTGAGGAAGGGGAACTCAGAATTTTCGACAGAAATTGTTCAATTTTTGTTTCATGGAATAATAAAGTTCTTACGGAGCCACTAGGAATGTTCCTGGATATCTAAAAGATTTAGCTGCTCAACTACAGCTTGGTAAACCTGGCATTTACTGCACTGAGTGTTCTTGGTGTTTTGTATCCAAAGCATTTAGGAAGCATGTAACCCATCTGAGAGATTAGGATCCATTTCTTTCTCACTCTCATAATAGCCCAGTGAATGCTCAATGTGAAAAGTGCAACGGCTTCAGCAGAAGGGAATAACATCACCTAACAGACAACACCAGTGCAAAATGCTTTCTCTATCCTCGTCCTCTTAGCAGACACCTGGTAAAGAAAGAAACTAACTTCAAATATCCTGAGGCAGCGAAAGGAGTCTTGTGTTAAGGACGGGTCAATTATATGTTTCTTTGCACAGCCATAAGCAGGTTTGTGTCCTAGGTTACAATATAAGATGTAACCAAAATTATGTATTCTATTATCATCTCCAAAAGCTGTTAAAACAGGTGGGGCTCTGCTTGTTATCGCCTACCATGACTCATCCTTGATAACTCCCTCCGGGAGCTATCTCTGCTTAATGGGCAATCAAGGACCCACCACATGACTCATAGAATTACATCACCCCATCATGAGATGCTCCGCCCAGGGGGAAGAACCAAGCATTCCCATGTGGATGTAATCTGGGTTTTGGAACAGCAAAGGCAGTCTTTTCCACTGGATTCCCAGGGGAAGACCTAACCCTTCTACACTGCCACTGGACCTTCAGAGGAAGACCAGACCCTTCTACAGAATCACTGCTTCAACAGGACCATCACTCCAGGAGGAGTGCAGCCACCATTTAATCAGACTGCTACCAACCCCCTGACTGTCAGGGGGTCAGGTTGTACTCTGACTCTGTCAGTGGGTTGTCTTTTGTACTATTGCATTTATTTTATTTTTCCTATTAAATTGTATTTCTGACTTGGAGTCTCTCACTAGTTTGCTTTCAAACTAGGACAGTTTACTAGACCACCCCAAGGTATGGAATAATTGAATTGGTCTTAGAATGAGACACTTCATATTTTAAAAACCAGGAAGTATCAGAAAAGAGTCACCCTTATTCAGTTTGCTCTTAAACTTTCTATTGAAATCTCTGAATATTTTTTTCTAATGGAAAGAAACAAATAAGCAATAAATTTTATGTGGATTTAAAAGCTGTTTACATGAGGTTATGTAGACTCTCTTTGGGACCAGTTCTGACTTTCATAAACTGCTTAAGAACAATGGAAACTGATAGAAATTATTGAAATGAGAGTGCACTAAAGTGTGAGCAAAAAAGAACCTATATAAATATTCATTTTATTCTTCATGAGTTACTACAAAAAGAAGTTAAATCTAAATAGGTTAAAGGGGATCTTTATACCCTGACTTTTAAATATGCTGCACTGTTTTATGGCAGAAACATTTAGGAAAAGGTTCTTCACCTGGGGGGTGGTTAGGCACTGGAACAGGCTCTGCAAGGAAGTGGTCACAGCACCAAGCCTGACGGAGTTCAAGATGTGTTTGGACAGTGCTCTCAGAAACACGGTGTGACTCTTGGTTATGGCCCTGTGCAGGGTCAGGAGTAGGACTTCAATGATCCTTGTGGATCCCTTCTAACTCACGATATTCTGTGATTCTATGATTTTATGACGGAAATGTAAGAGTGTCCCTGTTGTTTTTGCTCATGTGCCAGCTAGTGGACAATTGCAATCTTTAGAGTAAATGTAATTCTTCATACTTACCCTGCATTTACTTGATCACTAAATATTCTTTTCTTTTCCTTTCCCAAGACACAAAAACTTTCTTTTTGCAACCAAAGTAAACAGTAGATTAGGAACTGAGAGTGACCATGATGTAATGTTCCATCATCAGCTTAAAAAGCCCAAGGAAAGCAAAAAGTTCTGGAGAAATATAAGGAATCTATTAACTGACTTAGAAATGTGAATATTAGGACAGTTCTGATAGATCTAAACCACAGCAGCACCTCTTCTGGATGTAACTTGGCACCACCTATTTTCTTCTTTAAAGTTTTTTTTTCTAAAAGGATTGAAATATAACAGAAATTTAATCTAAACAACAACAAAAAAATGCTGATCGCCAAAGAGTAAGTTGGATTTGCTCTATTTTTTTCTGTATTTATACATATTTCATTCTTCTTTCTTCAGCTCTTCTAAACTGTATGGATAATGGTCTCTGTTGCTCTGATCTTTGAACAGTTATTTAGCGTGTTTGAAAGCTGTTATACCTTTTTATTTAGCTAATTGGGTAGCAGCTTCTGTCTGCCAAAAGCTTCTCTGCAGCAAAGAAACAAGTTAACAAAATAAAATTTCTTGTGCAAGGAAATTGTCTGGAGTTCTCAGAAAATTTAAGAACATTTTATGAATGCCTATGTGTCCAAAGACTAAGAAGGTGAAGGAATATGTACTATTCATGGATCTTCAGTGAGTGATTTATTACCACTTACAAATACAGAAGAAACACAAAAAGCCCAGTTGTTGATATTATAAAGTATATTCCTTTGTAGGCAACAGAAGGAAAATTGTTGTCTGAGTAAACTAATATTGATTAAGGTGAATACACTATAGGTTTTAAAAATAAGCTTACTCTTAGTTATAAAAAATAGAATTAATGTAAAAATGAATAGAACTTTTTTTTTCCTGGAATTGCTCAAATTATTTGCTGTGTTAATACAACAAAAAGCATTTATCTTGATACCATTAATCTTGTCAGTCTAATTTTCTGTGCTTATGTTTTACTGGAAAAATATAAGACAAGGTAGTAGGCCATTACTTAATATTTCTGATTCACCCACAATTGAAGTCAATGGAATTGATATTATTCATGCAATGTGCTAAGGAGAAAAAAAACCAAAACCAAACAAAACCCCCAAAAAGTATGGCAATTTAAAAATTAAATACATGTATGTATTATAAAATCTAATATAAAGCTACCCTCTTTCAGGTTAAAACCATTGCCCCTTGTACTGTCACTATCTGCTTGTATAAAAATCCCTCCTGCTCCTTTTTTTATAAGACCCGTTAAGTTACTGCAAGGTAGGTCTCCCTGAAGCATTTGCTTCTCCATGGTGCACAACTCCAGCTCTCTTAGTCTGTCTTTGTAGGAGATGTCTTCTAAAATATCTTCATGGCCTTTCTCTGAATCCACTCTGACAGGTTCAAGTCTTTCTTGTGTTGAGGACCCCAGAGCTGGATGCAGCACTCCAGGTGGGGTCTCATGAGGGAGAGAATCATCTCCCTCAACCTGCTGGCCACACTGCTTTTGGTGCAGCCCAGGATGAAGTTGGCCTTGTGGACTGCTAGCTCATATAGTTGTCTCATATCCATCTTTTCATCCCCAAGAACCCCCAAAGTCCTTCTCCTTAGGGCTGCACTAAATGACTTCTCCCTGTCTGTACTCATGTGTGGGATTTTCCCAACACAGATGCTGCACTTCACACTTGGGCTTGTTAGAAAGCCAGCAGGGCAAAAATGGGGTAGATCTATTGCAAATTAAATACCTAAAAAATAGGTAACTTAAACTCATCTAATAATTGTAGCTCCTTTTACATTAAAGGGACACATTTCTGAAGAACAGAACCTAATCAGCCTAATCTGAAGTGGAAGTCTTTACGGAAGGCAAACCATACTGTAAAATTCTCTATTGCTTTTTACTGACTCTACACGCACCTCATATTCAGACATAACTTTTACATGACTGTCACCTATATTTGCTTTTGCTAATGGACTTGGTTTCTTAAGTAAATCTGAAAGCTAGGAGGAAGCAAGCAAATAACCTCTTTTGTCAACTATTTAAAATTCAGACATACTTATCGCGTATATAAACCAAGAAACTTAGGCTGTTTGATAAAGATTCCACTGGCTTGTGTTCCAAGTCTGAAAATAGGAAGTTGGTGAGACTCAACACGATAAGCCATGCTAAGAACACTAATGTCAACCTAGAAAAAACATTCATCCAGAAATCTAACTGCAGTATCTTTTAATGGGAGCAATTTTGATTAATAGGTGCTGTGATGCCCTTTTTTCATTTGCACTTGCACTACAGGGCTGCTGCAAAAGAAACTTTTAATTGCACTTTCTCAATTGCCTTATGAGGAATATGTGAATATCTAGTCTTCCCACATCTGCAGTATATTAGATTCAACAGATAACAAAGAGAAAATAAAAATAAAATTATGATACAGGGTTGGATGTCTCTTATTACCTGTGGTTTTCTACAGTGGAGAAGTTGCTATGAAAGGTAGTCATATGAAGTTATCTTTCTATTTGATGTAAAGGAAGTAAAGTGTTACAGTAAATTTTCCCTTCATTTTTGGGTAAATGAAGGTGCATTCTAGGTGAATCTGCATCAATTCATTGACTTGAATGTCAGTTTCCCTTCTTGAGCCATATATATTCATCTGAATCACAGAGCAGTTGAGATTTGAAGAGACATCCAGAAGTCATCTGGTCCACACCACCTTGCTGAAACAGGGCCAATTACAGATGCCCAGGATCTTATCTAAACAGTTTTTCAATATCTGCAAAGAAGGAGACTCCACAACATCTGGGCAACCTGTACCAGTGCTCACTCGTCCTCAGAGTAAGTGTTTTCTGATCTTCAGATGGAACATCCTGTGTTTCAGTTTATGCCCGTTATTGTCTATTCTGTCACTGAGCACCCCTGAGAAGAGCCTGTCTCCACCCTCTTTACACACTCCCTTCACACACAGGGATGAGAAATCCCCTGAGCCTCGTCTTCTCTAGGTTGAACAGCCCAACTGTCCCAACCTTTCATTATACGTAGGTGCCCTTCACCATCTTTGACACCCTGTGCTGGACTTTAGACAGAAAAAGACTCTCGTGAGAGTCTGATAAACGTAAGGGAATATTTTCAGATGTACTAAATGAGTCTGTTGATTCAAACACCACATTTTCTGGAACACTCTTCCACCAAAGATGGTTTGCATTGCACATACAAATAATTTCAAAGACGGTAGTCCTTTTGCATCTAAGCACTTCTATTTTCTTTTTCTCGTTCTCTCTGTCCACCCAACAGCTCTTACCCTTTTTATACACCATTTTTTAACAGGTGCCATTTCAGATTTATCTTTCACAGTTGGTTCATTGAAACCTTTACCTTTCAATTTTGCCTTACCTTTCAATTTTGCCTTCAATAAATAAATGCTATTATAGTGTCTTCCTGAGCTTTCTGAATCATTTTCTCTTTGTGCTCATTTCTGGCTTTATATTTTTAAAAAATGCAGGTCCACAAAACATTATGATGTTGATGCAGAGTATAAAACATCCTAATTATACCTTTCAAGTTTTTACTGGGTTTCCCTGAAAGGCCATATTTTCTGTGTCTAAGTTCTTTCATATACATGTACAGGGAAGAGAGTGTGAAATAACAGTCATTACATCACTTATGGTAGAAGTAAGAAGCATTGAGCTGTTACAACATCTACTTACTTACTGTCTTTGAACTTTACTGGTATAAGAGCAGAATTGATGTATTTGGTCTGTCTGGAATGGAGTTCATTTTCTTTGTAGCAGTGGGTACATTGCTGTGCTTTGGATTTGAAACTAGAACTGGGTTGCTAATACAGCAGTGCTTTGCTGTTGTCAAGCAGTGCTTGCACAGCATTGAGATTTTCTTCCTACCGATCTGTCCTTGCAGCAAAAAGCCTGAGGGTGCACAGGAAACTGGGAGGAGCTGGGGCAGATGACAAATTGGCCAAAGGGATAATCTATATCATAGGGTATCAGCCTAAGCAGTAGAAGCTCAGTAAGAGGAAGAAGAAGAAAGGACATTCATGGTTATGAATGTTTGTCTTTCCAAGTAATTGTTGCATGTGCTTGTAGGGCTAAATTGGCTAAACATCTACCTACTAATGGGAAGTTGTGCTTAAATTCCTTATTTTGCCTTTCTTGTTATTTTGTCCTTTTTTTATAGTTATTAAACTGTCTTTATTTTGACTCACCGCTTTTTGGCTTTTGCTCTTCCGATTCTCCACCCACACTCTACCACAGGTGAGAAGGCTAAGTTCCCTCACGCATATCTTCGCTGCTCATCTGGAGGCTTCCCACATTCCATAAATACCTCAAAAAACATTTTCTGAGGACATGTCTGAAGAAAACTGTAGGGTGAAGACAGCTGTATCAAAATCAGATTAAGAAAAAAGAAACCTTGAATTGTGGAGTATTCAGTGCCCTCATACAAACCAAAAGGCAAATTTTTCAATCTAAAGTGAAAAAATATTTATTTAAAATTCCAGATATATTATTAAATGACTTATTTCATTTAAAAGTTAAATGAAATCTAACTGCCACCCTAAACACATGGTAACAAAAGTATTCCTGGTAAGATCTGTAGCAAAACTCTCATATATAATTGAAAAATTGTTTTAAAATAACCAAGTGCAAAATAGAAATTTGATGTCTTTTTCATATGGTAGCATTTTATTGGCCCGGTTACAATGATACAACAACAAAAAATGCACCAAAAAGGAACCCAACCCAAAAAAAAAAACCCAAATAAAAAGCAAGTTCCAAAAAAACCCCAGAGTTAGAAAAGAAAACCAAAACAAAATGAAACAAACATTAATATGCAAGCCTTCATTTGTTATATCATTTTATATATTCCAGCAGCAAACATTTCAAGATCTTTTGTCTGCATTGCAAAAAAGCAATAGGCTTTTCTCATGAGTCTTTTTACCACTATTGTTCACTGCCTCAGGAATACTGAAGTGTAAAATTCATGCTTTGATGTTATTTAAATTTTTTTTTCAAACAGCAGATTTTAGAAACTCAAAAAATGTCAACTTGAGATAGTTTTAATTAGTAAGGATTTTATTTTTATTGAAGGCATTTCTTTTTCTTCTTTTTTTAATTCAAAATTGTTATTCTTAAAAGAAATATTATCAACATCAAATGTTTGCATCTCATGCGCTAGGCCTCAACAAACAGGTTTTAGAACTGTGATGACCAGTGAAAGTGTCATGGAAACTTTGCCTTAGTCTCAGCCTTGATAATAAGTGCCATGGATTTTTCTAAGCCTAAGATTTGTAGCAATCAATTTAGTTATTATTGGTTTCTCAGAAGCCATGGAATGACAGGGGTGTAGATTTAAGCTGGAGATGAAACACAAGCCTACCATACCAAATTAACTGTAGTAGATTCTTAAAGCATTGAAGCTAGGGACCATAGAAAAAAGTTTTGACTCAGTAGTACTACACATAGTGTTGAAAAGTAATTATTTTTTACAACTTTGAAAATAGTTTCTGCCCTACTAAGGAACCTTCTTCAGTATGTTTCGCTGATAGATGCCCTTAGGACTGTGCTGTGTATTAAGTGATATCCTGCCAAAAATAGTATGCAATCTACTATGTGTGTTATGGGATTTAGCTGGCCTATATTTAGGTATCTGTATGTGACCTGGATACCAATGCAACCACTTTTGTCACTGAAGAACTGGTCAATATTCTCACTGGAGTCTGGAGAAATGTTCAGTGCAGCCTAAAGCAGCCACCTCCCTGTGATGTCTGGACTCTATAGATCTAGACTTCATCAACTGTATTGACTAGACCTCCACTAGACATACTAGGTGCTTATAGATTTAGCTTACATATAGATTCTTCCATTGTAAAACCTCTGAAGTTTGGAATACCTGAATACCTCCTCATTTATGATTGTTAGTAATGCTTTATTGTCTTTTGTTCTTTACTTGAGAACACAGCATGTTATTATGTGTTTTAAGCAAGAAATTTTGAATGCAAAGGGCTGAACAGGGAGAAAGCCAGGTAGAACTAAATTGCTGCTGGAAATCCGACCACTGGAAAAAAGTGCTAGCTCTAATGCTGTGGCACAGAAATCTACCACTGGAACACAAACCAAACATTTTGCGTATATTTGGACATAATAAGTTAAACCTAGGAATACTTGCTAGTTTCTGGGTCTCAATATACATTCTGCTACCCAAAGAGTTCTGCAAGAAAGCTTTATACCTATTTACTGAGTATCTGAGATTAAACTCTTGGCACAGAACTGGCAGGAATTTTTCCCTCATCAGCCTATTCTATTCCTTTTACCTTCTATGTTAGTGGTAGCTTACCTAGGCATGCTATCATTTGTATTTTTTCCAGTTCTGCTCTTACCTTTCCCTTCTTCTTCTCTAATTTGGTCCTACCTTTGCACCATCCTTTCTGTATTCTGCTTCTTTATGGTACTTTGCTCTCTCCCTGAATATGTTTTGTTCACCTTCTTCCGTTTTTAACTCATTCTAGTTAAGCAATTAGTCTTACTGTTTATCCACTATATGAATGCAGTAAAATAGGATGCTATGGTTAAATATTCAGTAACATATATTTTTCTTTCAGGAAATAGTTCACAGAAAAGAAAGTATACAGATGAAAGAAATAAGCAGGAATGATGTGCTAACCTGGATGTCATTCATTATTCTCACACACATAACACTTAAAGTTTGTATATTAACAATGAAAAATTGAGAGCTCAAAAGAGGTGTTTGAATTTTCAGTGTTCTGTTTCCAGCATCTGCAAATTGAAAGACAAGACTTTAGAGTCACTTTCCAACAGAACCTTCAGAATATTTCAGAAAAAGCATTAAAGGATCTGCTGATCATATATTCATGTGAAATAATTGTCCATATCAGGGAAGCAATGCATAGAACTGGGGGAAAATATGCATCTTCATACTAATGAAAACCGATTAATCCCCATTGACTATCGAACAGTTAAATGATGTAATGAGAGACTAGGGTCAGGTTCCTCTACCGTGCTGAGTACACATATTCCCTGTTTCCAGCAACTCAGCTGCTCAGTCCATATTGTCATGCAACTTCACCTGGCTGATTAACTGGATTGGGTGCATGCAGCCATGGAGGATCAAGACACCGAAATGAACTCCAGTCAAGAGCTGTGGGGTGTAGCAGAATCCCATGTCCAAATAAACTTTTCCAGAAGTCACATTTTGTATTTGTAGATAAACATTATGCTCTTTTTCTACCTGGGAATTTTGTAATGGCCTTTCTCCATCACAGATGAGGAAACAGTGCCTCATCACAGCCTTGTGTTGTTTATTCCGTTGATTAAAACCTCAACATCAGAAGTCATGCTATGTTGCAAAATTCACAATTTTCATTTTAAGCACAAAGTAAAATTCTGACCTGATTTCAGCAGATATTTGACAGTGTGTCTTCCTAAACAGTGGACTAAAAGAAAAAACACCTCAAATTCTCAAATTTTCAAAGATCTTGAAAATATGATATTAAAAAGATGTTCTGTATGTGTGATGTCAAAATTCTTCAATTTGTGTATCACATATCAAAAAAGTATGAAGACAAAGTATTTTTTAAATAAAGTACAAGTATTTCATTTCTAATTCGTCAAGAGCCAAACTTGATGAAAACTTTTAGGCACAAACAGCCTGAGTTTTTTTCCAAATTGTGAATACCTGGAATTTTTTTTTCACTGTGGAACGTTAAATCTGAGTAATTTGTTTCTGTGATTAGTACTTGTGGTGGAAAGACTGAAGCAGAAGAAACACAGTGGCTCCCTCAATAGGTAGGAGATTCTGCAATGAGTCCTTGCTCTTCACAGATGGAATTGGCACTGCAAGTATGCCATTGGAGTGGACAGCTCTCTGGCTATATCTGCATTTACCATTAGAGTCAGAACATCAGGATAGACCTTAGAGGTTTCAGAAATCAAGGATGTGTTCCTGCACATTGATCTGTTTATACCAACTGTTGCCATATAACCTTGCTGATACCAAGGTTGAGAATAAAACTTTGACCATATCATTTATCTGGACCGAATGCTGGCAGTGTCAAACAAAAATATGAAATCCTGGCTTTATCACTGATACAAACACAGCCTTTTTATGAAAGACAATGGGAACATTGTTGGAGAAGAGGCCAGAGCTCTGTCTCTGGTACAGACATTGCCATGGAAGCCAGAAATATAAGAGATGTTGATGAAGTGCTGGTGATGTCAAAGATGGGGACAGAGTGTTGGCTGTGTCAAATGCTATAGAACACTGTCTCTATCAGAGAAGAGGCTGGAGCTCTGGCTGTGTCAGGAATGAGGATGGCACTCTGACTACACCAGTGTTTGCCTCTGACACTTGGCTATATCAAATATAGCCAGGAATGGACACCTGGCTTTTTCAAAGCTGGGCATACAGCCCTGGCTATGTTAATATTTGCCATAGAGTTATTATTTTAGCAGGATGAATTCATACAGTAGGATGAAATTTCCAATATGTCTGTTATTTACCATGTATGTCAGATTAAAATATATATTTTTTTAATGCATTTTAGATAGAGATTGGTCTCTGACCCTATCAGAGAATGACATCCACCTCTGTCTGGGATTAACACTGATATGTGTTGTCTCATGTCAGAAACATACAAGAACCCTTGCTAGGAGACACTCTGCTATATCTCTATATCTATGATATAAGATACAAGCAGGATTAAAGTACATGTTTTCTTTTGTGTGTGGTTAAAATGGTGTGCTGATCACAGCAAACATAATGAATCTATATAAATAAAGATTTATCCTATTTACTTATCTAAGACATATACATGTACCAAGTTATATTAGGTAACACAAAAATCTGATTATAACAAGAAACAAGCATCTAGTGCTTATTTTTGTAAAAGATAATAATTGTTATAGATGGGAAAATGAAAATGCAGCCCTATTTTTTTCAGATGTACATTTGAAAACATTTTCACTGCTGGATTACTTGTTCCCAGAGAGTAGAAGGATGTTCTTAAAGTTCATTGATTTTGTTCTGGCACTCCACTGAAAATGCGTTTATTGAAAAGTCTTTTTCAATAAATAACTTTTTGAAAAGTTTCAAATTTTGTTCCAAATGTCTCTCTCTAAATATATATGTAATGGAGGTCTATGTATTCCAAAAAATCAGAACAGTCTTGTTAAAATTATCCAAGGTTCTGATCTGGTCAAGGTGGCAAAGTAGTTCTAGGCATTTTGCATTTAAAAAAATAAATTCTGTGCCAAACTACTTTTGGGGAAGCCCTTCATAAGCTTATGAAAGCTTTTGTTAAAGAAAAGATAAAATAGAATTCTTTGTAAGTCTATGGTAGTTGGTAAATAAGTGAAGAAGAAGGACAGAAAATAATTTCTTTTAAAAAATCTAAACATCTTTTTATATGGAAGGTGAGTGGTTCTTTCTATATAAAAAATGGAGTAGGTGAGTTTTGTTATTTTTTGTTGTAGTTCTTGTCCAAGAACATGATCAAACAACTCTAAATATTCAAGTTATATTCAAGTGGTTTTTCCAAAAGTTACAGAGCTTGTTTTTCAGTAGCAAATGTTCATGGTCATAGTTAAGAGTTACAGCAAAAGTTGCAGTGTCTTCATCAGTTGAGCCTAGTCAGTAATTTTGCTTGAGAATCTGTGTGACAGATAATTATGAGCTGTAAGATCTTGTTCTGCTCTATCCTCACTACTTGTATCAGTCAGTTCTGGACTGGCCAGAACCCAGAGGCAGACAATATTGGGAAGCAAATAGTCTGTCTAGACGAAACTGGAGAAAAGATAATTTTCCCTGATGGAGGAAAGAAAGGTCAAATTAAAAATTTCATGTTATTGAGCACTATCTTCTCCTCTTTTTAATTGTTGTTTAAAAAAATGGTATCATGTGTGTAATTAACTGAAGCTTGAGAAATTGTGGTCAGATCTGTGTCAGATGACATTGTATCGCATTACATATACTCAAACAGACAACATTTTAAATTATAAAGAAAGCTGGATTTACTGTACACAACATGCCCTTTTAAAAGGCTTGTTTTGTACTTTATTAATTAATTCTCTGAGGTTGTTTATATTTAGCCATCAGCTCCATCTGGGCCAGCAGCAAGATACCTCGTGAAGGCACAGATAATGAGCTGTTATACTTTTGTACAAATGCCTTGTGTTTTGTTATCAAAGTCTGTTTGTAAGTCTGTTCAAACTTTCAGATGCAGATAAAGTGTGATACAGAAGAGTAAACATGGAAACAAATGAAATTTTTCCTTCCTTTGATAATAAAACAATGCTGTGAAGTTGGAGGGCAACGAGTTCTCCAATTCATTGCTACCTGAAAGTCCCTGCAGAATTTCTTCCTCACCAGTCCTGCATTCCTTCATGGATAGATTTAGCATTCTGCAGCACATGGCTTAAAGACTTATTAAAGGACTTTGTTAGTTACAGCCTTTTCCATCTGTTCTTAGTCTTGAGGTCTGCACTCTGTTCTTCTGTCTGCTATGGAAAATATGGACAGGGTCTTTTCAAACTTCTGGAAAAAAAATATTTTTAAAGTCTTTTGTGTGACCCTTAAAAATCTGACTGTACTTTGCCTTTAACGTGGTTTCTCAACTAAGCAGCACGACTGGGGATAGTTTTCCGTGACGCATAGATTATGTTCCTTGAGCTCAATATGCAAAAAGATTGAGAATAAAGACTCTTTTCAGAATGATAGGATTCTTAAAATATGTAAATGAAAACTGTTTACACTGAGAAATGATGACCTCTATGTTTGCCTTACCACACTTATCTAAAATAAAATTGCGTATTATGTTCATCAGTATATTCTATTAAGCAGATATTCAAGTGTTTACAATGACAATTCCCATTTATCAAACAGCTTGTGTTTTGTTTATATAGCTGCAATGACAATTTGGAAGGGAATAGAAACAGAACAGTTGGAGAGGAAGTTATGGTTTTTATACTAGTTGATAGAAGTTTATTTTGTAATCATTTGAAATTAAATAGTCCACACAAACATATAAGAAAGTATGTCTTGCCTGTTGAGCAGACAGTTCAGCTGGCAAGAGAAGAGAAGACCAGTTGTTGGATAAAATTCTTTTACCAATTAAAATAAATTATTTGCTGCTGTGAACTCTCTAAATAGAACTTGGTCAAAGGAAGGCGAAAATAATACCTGTCAGGAGATAATCAGCACAGATATTAATTTGATAGAATAGGACAGATTGATTTATTCACTAGATGTATGCAGGTTAGGCCTCTGAGATCACATTGTCGTTTAAAAACAACTCTGTCCTTATGTCGCTGTAAAGAATTATGTTTTGAAGGGTACTTTGTATCCAAGGTGATTTCTTTTTTCCCCCCACTCTCCCTGTGCCTTTACAAGTATATGTATTTATGTACAGACACAAAAACATTTATTTATTAAAATCAGTTTTTCAAATATTATTTTACTGTTGGAAGAACTAAACGTTGCTCTCATATTGTACATTTCAGTACAGTCAGAATATCACAAAGGAGGAGAAAATTCTGATGGAAATTTTACTCAGTTCCATACTGAGGGGTAGGGTAGAGGGGGTTACATTCACTGAGAAAAAAAGGATTTAATTTTGTAAAACTTTTCTAAAAAAGTGTCTTTCTCAGCAGTTTATTAGAAATTAAACATTGTCTGAAAATTTTAAGAATGTGTCACAGTCTATCTTCTGACTTGTCAGCTTTCCCACCAGCTTTATATGCTGAACATGATGCCATATGGTATGGAATATCCCTTTGGCCACTTGGGGCCAGCTGTCCTGGCTGCGTCCCTTCCCAACTCCTCCTGCCACTCCTGACTTCTCACTGGCAGGGCATGAAAAGCTGAGAAGTCCTTGACTTAATGTAAACACTTCTTAGCACCAACTGAAGCATCAGTGTGCTATCAACATTATTCTCTTACAAAATCCAAAACAGCACTGTACCAGCTACTAGGAAGAAAATTAACTCTACCCTAAAAACATCAGTTATTTTTGTCCATACCACTGAAAATTCCCAGCTTCTACTTTAAAGGAACTTTAGAGATTGGTTCATGTTTATGAGGTAATGACATTTTATATGACAGATATTATTTTATGACAGATACTTGAAATACGGTTGTGGAGCTTTGTTTGAGACATTGTTTTACAAAATTTTAGTACTACTACTTTATTCCTTTATACCTTTGCATTCTGTTAATTATATTAGCAAGTTTAATTCATAAAGTAATTATTCTGGCATTAAGGCTTAGAAGAAAAAAAGAAGGCTATAGAAGTAGTACCCAAAAAACCCTAGGAAAAACATAACACCTTTGCCTCAATGAGAAATTAAACATTATTAGATCCTAGTAGGAATGTGAAAATTGTCCATATTCACTTCAACCTTTTAGAGTCATTCAACATATTTTGAGACAAAATATAATTTCATGTCTGCATCATCTTTTCAAAGTTTTGTTGCACAGAATCATGGAATTGTAGAATGGTTTGGGTTGGAAGGGACCATAAAGATCATCTAGTTCCAAACCATTTGCCATGGGAAGGGACATCTCCCAGAAGACCAGGTTTCTTAAAGCCCCATCCATCCTAGCCATGAATACTTCCAGGGATGAGACAGGCACAGTTTCAACAACCTGTTCCAGTGTCTCACCACTGTCATAGTGAAAAATTTCATAGTACTTTAAATGAAAAGGAAAAAGGGGAACTTTTTTTAAATTTAGGACAAATATTTTGAAGTGATTTGGATCTTGAAGAGTGTTAGAAAAAATAACTAAAGAATTTTTTTTTTTTCAATATTTTTTCATCTTTAATGTGTTGAAGCATCTTTTAGCACAAAGTGCACAAATGGCAGCAAAGGAAGTAAAAGGTAAAGGGAACACCCCTTTTGTTGGCTGCATTTTGTAAAATCCTCACAACTATGGAGTCTAAGCACGCAAAGTGACCTTTATTCAGCCTCTGTTCTATGAAGGCAACTGAAACCTTGCCTTCACATTAAATACGTGAATGGCTCATCTGATGTGTAAGGGCTTTGCTGTGTAATTAAGTCAGTTTCATCCTGAAGTGTTTACACTTTGTTCACATACTCAGAAAGTGTTTGTGTATTTATTTTTGAAGTCATTATTAATAGAAAGCAAAGTTAATTAAACTTTCAAAAATAAGCTAGTTCTGTGAGGTTCTTTTATCTTTACAAAGACAAAAGAGTTGTATTTCTTTTCTGAACTGTTTCTTTCACTGTGCATTTGCCAGTGTTCATGTGTGCAGGAGTGTGAGGAATCTACAGTAACAAGTGTGGCAGTTTATTTAGGTCCTTCTTTTGCATCAACTGTGGGAAAAAATGCCTAAGGGCAAAAAAGAAAACTGTGAATTAGGTCTTTGTCAACTGGAGTTAGCTATGGAATTCTTAAGGAAAGCAGGATTTGACAGAAATGTAAAATGATGAAAACTTTCAGTTTATGGTATCAAAGCTTATTGACAGCACTTGCAAGAACTGGTCCAGAATGCAAATTTCTAGTTGCTGCTACTGAACAATGGTTTCTACTGATGGTCCTACCTGAGTTTACCATATTTCTCTGTGGAAAATTATTGTTCAGAGAAACACAATGTTTTAATATTGGCCCTTTCCCCCCATCCATATGTTTCCTTCTGGTAGGATGAGTATACCCCTTTTCATCCTTCATTAGAGATCCTTTCAAAAGGGCTGCTTGTGTACTTCCTTGTTTACAAGCAAAATTTTCAATACTAGAAGGAAATCCTGTCATAATTACTGCTTATCTTGGAGCATACAAATCTCTTATACTGTGATTTGAGTGTATAAGAGAAGAGTTCCTTCACTGCAAAAGGCAAAATTGACAACACTGGAATTTGTAAGGAAAACAGTTCTTGTAAACAAAAACTGTCAGCACGGGTGTTGTGCAATGTGTATCAGCCTTGTGCATAGTGATCATGTGAATGATCATCATGGCAGGAATGATTGGATTATATATACTTAATTAATTATTAAGGCTGTGAAGAATGAACAGCAGATGGATTTACTGCTATAAAAGTATGGTTTCTATTGTCAGTTTTCCCTTAGCTGTTTGTTCTGTTTGCAAATAGGTCCTGTCCTGACATTCAGTGCTATACCATAATGGCTTTTAAAAGTTTATGAGTGTGATTCAAGCATTCAGATTTCAGAATGCTCTGGCTTTATACTTATCATTAACATGTAGAATCCTTCCAAATAGACAAGCAATGTAAGCTAAAAATACACTAACAATACAGTCGAGAATTTTAGGGCAGTATAGGTGTAACATTGCCCCTTTGTTTTTATACACATGCATAGCAAACCACATTTCAGTGTTATTATCATACCCCATTGGTTTAGCAAGGCTGCTATCTCAAAAACTGTACAGTTTGGCACTACAGGCTGGAAAAGCAGGAATTCTATCTTTATGTTTATTAGAAGGAACCCATTGCTTCCAGTATAACTAAAAATGATACAATTCTCTAGAATTTCAACTCATATTTTTTAAAGACAAACTCCTTTTATTATCCCAACGCATATATGTGTGTGTATGTATGCATAAGATTTTGTATATGTGCGTGTATCCGTATGAGTATGTCTTTCAGCTATGCAGAAACAATGGATTTTTGCCATTATTTCCCAACCCAGGACTCTGTCTTAGAAAAAGCAAAAAATAAATGCAATTTTAGTGCAACAGTTTTCCTTATTCTGTTGCTAAGAACTTTAAGATTCCACTAGAGCAGTCTGAATTAAAAGTTTACCTTCAGGTTCATGATCCATATGAACTAGCTGACAGTCTTATAGTTCTGAAATGTAACATCAGTATTTACTGGAAAGACTTGTTTTGATAATGTTAAAATTTCCTTAAACTAAGGGCTTTCCTGGTTCCACTTTGACATATTCACATTCTGTTTAACAGGACAAAGAAATGTCCTGTGAATCACAGGAGTCACGCTGAAAAAGTAGTAATACTGCCTTATGGTGGCACTATATTTCTTATGTAAGTCTACATAAATAATTGCTGTTTATGGAATAGCATCCTAGTATAATATAGTATAGCCTCTGGGAAAATTCTCATTAATTTTTGTAGGGCTATGGTAATCTTTATGTGAAATTTTCCCACACGGGCTAACCAAACCCATAATTTTCATTTCAAATGTACTAATAGTTTTTGTCTTTAACTGTAAATAACTAAGCTATCATCTAGGACTTTTTATTCTTCTACAGAAAGCATTTGGAAATTTAGTTCGACAAGAATAAATATTGATTTCTATCTATGAAAACACATTTGAGTGAGAAAGCATCACAGTACTATATTTACTTTTAAGAAAATGTTATAGAGGATGGAGGAATACTAGTTCATCTGCTAAAGTTTTCCTAGAGCTGGTAAATCAGAATTGCAGTATTTATCCTCTATTTATTCATTTATTTAGTTAATTAGTTGCTTGCAGCTACCCTGCTGTTTTTCTCTATGATTTCCTCATAAACTGGTTGAATGATTTTATGCCTTTATGCATCCTTTAGGGACCTTACCCTGTAATTCTAAACAATGAGACACTTAAACCAGGGTTTTTTTTGTTAAAATGTGTCTAAATAGTAGCTATAATACAATGTAATTTTCTGAAAGGTGATGAAATGTCAGTCTTGGTGATAGTGTAAAGATCAGGGGCAAGAGGAGTTCACTATGATATTAAACCTAATCCAACGTGACCTACGTGGAGATTGTGATGGATATACATTTAAACTATTGTAAACCATGACTCGAGTTGTATGTTCCAGGAACTGCTACATCAGGAACCACAAAAAAACAGTGGAGAAAAAACCTTACATGGCAGTGACATGACCTGAGCTATATTTGGTGCCCAGTAACTCCACACAAAACACCACCTCTCCTATGCTGCCTGCACTGTAACAGATGAAGCCCAAAGTCATGGACTAATTGAAATCAGTAGATGTTTTTCAGGTATTTGTGGGAATTTTACAGGCATTTTATGGGTATTTTACAAAGGTGATACATAGACTAAGGGAGTGATATCTGTGTTGAGATTGTTTTGGATAGTGTGGTATCTGAGCATAACATGTATAGTATAGTCTAAGGAGGGGAATTTGTCCTACTTTTGACTGGGATAAAGTTAATTTTTTGTTCATAGTAGCTGGCATAGCGCTGTTTGGAATTTAGGATGAGAACAATGTTGCTAAGCACTGTTTGTGCAGAGTTAAGGCCTTTCCTGCTTCTCATAACACATCAAAAGTGAGGAGGCTGGAGGTACAAGAGGAGCACTGAGGGGACACAGCTGGGACTGCTGACCCCAGCTGACCAAAAGGATATTCCATACCACATGGTGTCATGCTTTGCAATAAGGGATGAATAGAGAAGGAAGGCAGGAAAATTTTGAGCAATGGCGTTTCACTTCCTAAGTCACCACTACATGTGATGGAGAACTTCTTTCTTAGAGATGGCTAAACACCTGCCTGTCCATAGAAAGTGGTGAATGAATTCTTTGTTTTGTGTTGTTTGCACGTGTGGGTTTTACTCTACTTATTAAACTGTCTATATCTCAATCCATGAGTTTTGTCACACCTACTCTTCTCATTCTCCCCACCCCACTGTGATTGGAGTGAGCAAGCGACTGTGTGGTGTTTAGTTGCTGGATAGGATTAAACCATTACATCATTTGAACTCAAGCATATGCTTTCATTTGTTTCACTCCTTTTTGTTATAGTCTTGTACCTCATCTTTCATTCGCAGTTATTTATGAAGATGGTCAGGTATTTGCTTTAGAGGTCCTGGTTCCAAGTCTGATCTTGCTCTTTGTCTTCAAAGTTGTCTGTCTGTGTATCAGAAAGTTTCTCATGTGAATCTGAGGCCAGATGTGGACCTCTATCTGCATTTTGAAAAAATCCTCAGGAGGGTATTGATTTCTGTGCAGAAAAAGCATACTCAGACTAATGAAGAATGACAGTGCAGACTTTCTTTAAAAAAGGAACTAAAAACCATCAAGATAATGAATCGCATCTACTGTACAGCTTCCTATACTCTTCTTTTTGAACTCTACAGAATGCCTAAATAGTCTGTGAAATCTAATGAATTAGGAATGCATTTCAGACTTGTAAAAGCATAAATATGATGCACAAATCATTTTACTCCTAAGATAAGATCACAGTCATGTTCCTACATCTTTAAAAATAAATTCTTTGTTTATTTTACATTAATCAAAACATATGCCAATGTCTTTGTCTCTAGGTACATCTATAGTTTTAAAGCAATCCCTAATTGGAGATATGGAGCAGATGCCAAAGACATTCTCAGTTAAATTACTCAGGAGTAACGATGACCGAGCCATTACTTGCAGCTAGCTATTGGAGAGCTAACAAGGCAGTTGCAAGCAAGAAACAGTAATGGTTGAGTTTCTGGGATGAGAAAGTTGAAAATACTCGTGACAAAGTACGTGAAAAAGAGCATGATAGCTACTATTTTAAAGGATAAAGGGTGCATGGAATATGAGTGTTGGCTGAGTTCTGTGAAGGAAACCTTGAAAAAATATTTTCTTCACTTTAATCTGCACAAATATTAATGAGCTTGACAATAGCACAGAAAATGTACTAATAGCATTTATGGATTGTTTGATTTAATGAGATTAAGCTTTCTTAAAAAACCTTAAAATCTCTATGCCGGAATAATTACTGAATAGGAATATAACAATAGCCTAGTCTCCAGACGTTATTCTAATAAATACCAGCAGTCACTAAGGAATAATAAAGATAGCCCTATGTAGCAAAATTCCTTAAAATTAAAACTTAGTTAAAATATCAGATCCAGATTCTGACTTACATGAGGAGGACTGTACTTTGTCAAATGACTCTACCAACCAGCCATCTGCAGTCCCTTACTCAACTTTGTGGGCCTTTGTTGGACTTCCTCAAGTAAATGGGAAGAAGCAAAACTCAACCAAACAAACAACAAAAAAAAAAAGGGAAATGGTTTCAGTGCTTGATAATAGCAGCAGCCACCATCCCTGTCCTCTGCCCCTAGCAGAGGTCCAAGCTTGAAATAGGATTCCAAGTATTAATGATTAATAATGACTTCTGATCTAAAACTGCTTATTGACAGGTTTGGAGAATGATGAAGTACTTCTGCAGATATTAAAAGTCAATCAGATTAATGAGAATCTTCAAAAAAATGCTCTTGATAGAGCTGGAAATGTTACAAAGTCTGTATTATTCCCTTGTTATCACTGTAATTTTTAACCCATCTGTGCAGCATTATATAAGGGAAAATCAGATCATGAAAAATGGTAACTGAAAATAGACAAAGGTACTTGGTTGTTTGTTCTTTTCCTAACTTGCTTCAGATATTCCTAAATATTCAGGAGATGACCAGCTAGAAAAACTGTAGAATTTTACATTGTGGTGAAATATTTTTCAGTATTTTTCAAGAATTTTTATGCTTTCCCATTAAAAGTACTACCTTATTGGGTAGACTTATTTCAGATAAGCTATGAACAATTATAGAAACTCATGAAATAATTTTAAAGTGCTAAATTACCAAGTTTCTTATGAAAAACACTGAAAGTACAACTTTTATTATAATGTCCTCTTGTAATGAATTTATTTTTATACAAGTCATGGATATTTTTTGTAGCTTGTAAGCTTTAATAATTGAACATATTTATTACCTTTAATTATTTACTACATAAATTTTAAACAGGGACCATTTTTAGTTTTAATACATGCAGAAAAATAATCATCCTTTCTTGTTAAGAATCTCTGTTGGAGTTGTTTATAAGCACATATGCACATATACACGTATTAAAAGAGAGACTGCAATGAGTTTGCTCACAATTCATATAATATACAAAGAAAAACATACATTATTGATGTAGAGATTATAAAAAACTGCTGAACATATTATTCCATTATCTTGTTATATAGAGAAACGATATAAACATTATTATTAAAATTCTGTGAAGTGGTCCATTCTCACTCCCCCAGCTACAAGCTGGAATGAAGGAACACAAATATTTATTTTGCTTGCTTATATTTTTAAAATATTTATTATTCATTTTATTATCCAGCATTACCGCTGCAAAGAACGGAATTAATAACATTTTTATTTACAGTACATTTCCCTCTATACTTATCACAAATACTGGCAATGTTGTTTATTTGGCTTAGATAGTTACATTCAGTACACTTATTACTGATTATTTTTTTCTAAATTAGTATGTCAATCTATTTAGAGTCTTAACAACAGGCTTTTTAATAGTTAATTTTTTATGTGAATACTGATGGGAAATGTTCCTATTTTATTAATGCAACCAGTGACACTCAATTACTGGTGACAAAGCAATAGCAGTTCATCATTATAATTTTTTAAAGGATCCTATCTGTGAAGCAGTAATTTGTCTAGCTACAGCCCATCAGTCTGAAAGTAACAAATTTCATCAGATAAACAATGTAACCACTCACAGCAACTTCTCCTATGATTCAATTTCATTCGATAAGCCAACTGGACCAGTCTCCCTCGAGTTTGCTGTATAGCCAGTGGATTGAGGAGGAAGGAGGTCGTGGGAGTCTCCAGCTAGAAATTATATTTCCATACATTCAAGAGGTACTGCTGCTTCTTAAGTAATGGTGTTTCTACTCAGAGGAGAAGAAATGGATCATTGCATTTTTTCAGACTTGCTTCATATTTCTAAAATAGTCTCAAATTTCACAACTTGAAGTTCCATACAACAAGACCACAAGTAAAATTTTTCAATTGTATAAGAGATGTGTGAAGGAAGCTTTAGCAAAATCAGGGCTTCATGCACTTGAAAAAATCTGGATAGAAATTGACTACTAATTGTTGACTCATGATAAAGACAAGCAGAAATCTCCTTCAAGACAGAGCAACAATTATTTCTGTCAAGGTAATAATTCTGTTCACCCTAAAAGGTAGCACCAGAGATGAAAATTTCTCTATCATCTTCTGTATAACACAAACTGTGTATTTTTGTCTTTGTACTTGCCTGAACCTTTTGCTGCAGCAGGACAAACTGAGAGTCTCTTTCTACCTTTTTTTGCAGCTGCTCATAGTGTGTAAAAAAAATGCTGTGAAGAAGAATGTAAGTCATTGACAGATGCATCCTATGGAGCAATCTATTTCTGGGTGCGAAGGTACTTGAATCTGCACATTTTTTTCTCAGAGGAGTGTTTCATCCTACGTGGCTAGTACTATTTGAACCTGCTGGTGTGACTTCAATGATCCACTCTTCTGCCCTGGGCTTACTTTGACAACTGATCAACTTCTAATATTTTTCCATGGTGAGGACAGAAGAAAGATCAGTAAACATAACTTACAGAAGTCAGGAACAATAAGGTTGAGCACATGGTGTGTGAAGGGGGAAAACACCTGCAGTGTGTGTAAAGACAAAGCTAAATGTTCTTCACTCCAGTGAAAAGGACATTAATTGACAGTCTGTATGTCAGAACTTCAGGAGTCTGTTCTTCAAAAAAAATTGCCTGTATGCAGGCCAAGATTTGTGTGCACAAGTGAACAGGCATTTAAAAAGGACAATCCACACCCTTTTTGGTATAGAGCTAGGTATTGGACTTGCGGACTTACTGGACTTCGACTGGAAGGCATAGAACTTAGATAGGGTGCTTGCATGCGTAACAGTAAAAGAGTGAATTTTACAAGACCTGGACAGATGTCTCTAATAATATTTCTAATCTAATTGGAGAACCACAGAACAGTTGAATTTGGAAGGCATCTCTGGGGATCATCTAGTCCGGTGCCTAAACTCAGAGCAAGGACAGCTGGAGTAGGTTGCCCAGGACCATGTCCATTCAAGTTTTGAATATCCCCAAGGGCATATACAACTACTTTGGCAATCTGCTCCAGTGTTTGACCACTGTCACAGTAAAAAAAAAAAATTTCTTCTGTTCACATGGAATTCCGTGAGCCTTTTCTTCTCTAGGCTGAACAGTCCCAGCTCCCTCAGCCTTTCCTCACATGACAGGTGCTGCAGTGCCTTAATCAACATTGTGGCCCTTTGCTGGACGTCCTCAAGTAGCTCCATATAGCTCTTGTACCTATGAACACAGAACTGACTCATATAGTAAGTAATGGGTCTTGGACAAAGTGTAGGCAGAATGGAAGGCAGAATGTGTCTAGACGGACCTTGGCAGAAGTATATCTGTACTTATATTTCCCCTCTAATCATGCAGGGGAAAAGACAGACTAATAAAAGAGGAAACACTAGAGTTACTGAGGCTCTGAAGCAGGAGGCAGAGGAGGAGTAGGTTATAAAAGACAGATGTATAATCTAGTGAGTAGAAACTTCAAGATAAAAAGGGGGAAAAAAGCCTTCATGAAGATGTCAAATTATTGAGTGTGTTATGAGCAAAAATCCAAAGTCTGAGGCCTGAGAGGTTGTAGGTACTCTGGAAATAAATATGTAATATATGAACTCTGAGCATCATAGAATACAGGTGTTTTCAAGATACACAGTGGATAAGCAAATAACTCATGACCTCTCTGCTAGATTAATTTCTTCCTTCCATGTTTTGATTTTGCTGTTAAAATTCCTTAAGATTAATATTGTGAATATGATGGTCCAATTTTATTCATGAATTTTTTGGTTTAGAACATCTTCACACCATGCAGAGATTTACCATTGTGCCTTAGGTTACTGAGTCTCACTTATCCAAGAAAGAACCAGATGTTCTGTGCAGATAAATTATGTCTTCCAGCAGTGAAAACTTATAGGTTTTCCAGGTAATATAGTATTCTAAGTGGAATATATCTCAGCTAACTGCAGGTATTTGGAAGTTGGATGTGTGCACTAGTAAGCCAAGTTTGTAGTTATGGTAGAAGAAATAATACTGCCAAGCACTTCCAACTGATTTGTCTTGGGTGCCTGTTTTGGGTTGAGATGAATTGTTCTCATGTTATGCCTGACTTTCTGTTGACTATGACAAAAGGTGAACAGGCTGAAAAAAGTTAGATGTCTAAATTTTAAACATCTCAGAATAGATGTGTTAAATAAATTTAACTGCAGAGGACAAGAAGGAGGAGCCCTGTATAAACTGTATGTACTGAAGCAGAGCTTGATTACATCAGAAAATGTGAGATTTGTTCAAAATTTATAGTTACAATTAGATGATATGCCACGTTAAAATTACTTTTCTTTAGTCCATTCCCTCAAGAAAACTTGAAAGAACCCGAAAAAAAAGGGAAAAAAGAGATTTCTTAACAATTACCAGTTTTATGTCTATATTGGCTAAATTACAAGACAGCTTTAAAAAAATAGGAATAATACTGTTTTTTCTAAACAGCAGCAGTCTTTGACAGGCTTCAAAAAGACAGTCATTTCTCCAAAGTTCAGTCTAGCTTCAGGAGAAATAAGGGGCCTAAAATGCTGAAAATCATATTTCCTAAAGTTAGCCATCTGATGGCTCTTGCTTTCACTGCCTTTGAATGTGTTGGGAATACAGAAGAAAGATCTGTGAGAATAGAATTGTGTCTTTTGGTGTGGATAATCTTCAAAATGCTTCAATCATTCTCTATGCAGCATATAAATACACTTAGAGGCAACAATAAAGATATCTAAGTCTTTTGCCATTACTTTCATACCAATTAACATCCAGTCTTTCACAAATGTGTGTATTAGTCTCTCTCTCTTTATTATAGCAAACATGTGCCCAATCACGGTCTTTTTCTACTTTGTGTTTTTAAAGAAAACAAAATAAATAGTGTCATTTATCTAGTTTAATTGTGAAAGATATTAGAGGAAACTGGTATGTTTCATAGTAGGAGGTCAAATGACCTACCAGGCCTTCTAAAATTTTGTGGAGCATAATTCTTTTAGTTCTTTGGAGTTTCAGACCTTACTGTAGAACAAACACATTAGCTAATTTAGTGAAGAGTTGGCCTTCATTCATTTTTCATTTTGCTTACATATACATTTTTACACAAGGTAGAAGTAGAAGAATCATGGTCAATGAGGCTTGAAACTTGTAACTATAAAACATTATTGTGAATTTGCTGCGTATTTCATCCACTTATACCCAGAAAACTACTATTTCTTTATACTTCACCCTTGACAAGGAAAATGCACCCGAAGCCTCAAACAAAATAAACAAACAAACAAAAAAGAAAAAAATCCAAACAAGTTATCTCATAGCTGATTGTGAAAAACTCAGCAACAGCTGATACATGAAGCAGTGGAAGAATGGATCTCATATAAAAGTTAGTAATATCACAAAGAAAGGTATAGTATCCTTGGAATATTTGAGAAGTTATAAATTTGTGACCAGAAGAACAAAGTGAGATTTCAACTCCTTGAAAGAAAAAGCAGAGAACATCAGACAAATTCCTATGAAAAATATGTAAGACAAGAGAAAAGTGGATAATAAACTGTGATGTAAGAAGTTATATAAAAATAAAATCCTGAAAAGGATTGTGATGGATTATGAAGAAACTGGACAATCAACTGCAAGAAGAAATATCTGTAAGTGAGGGCAAAAATTAGTAGCTATAACCAGAAGGTAAATCAGTTTCAAATAGTTGTGGGATCAGGCATAGATGCATCTATATTACAAGGAGAACATTAGCTGCACAAATACTAAAGTTCATATGCAAAAGTACAACTTAGTTAAGCCTCTTCATTTAATCCTCGGTTAAGATAACTGTGAAGATATGGACAACAGGTCCAGCTGTATATAGCAGTCCAAGAAACTGAAGCAAAAGGAGAAAAAAATTTATCATGCAGGAAGAAGTTGATAAATAATGTGGAGTCTTAAAAGTAGTAACACTGTAATATATACAACAGGACTTGTGACCTGAAAGACTTCTGACAAACATAATCAATACTGACACCAAGAGAAAGGATTCCCTTCCAATACCAACCCACTCTGCCAGAATAACGCCTGCATAAGTTCCCTAGTATTTTAACAAAACAGTGTTAAGTGTTCCCATTCAGAGTCTCAGGTCACAAATTTAATTTATTTTTGCAGAAGAATGAGCTGATTTCAAGCAAAGCTGCAGCATAATCAAAGACAAAGAAAGAATATATAGATTAAAAAAAAGAAAAAGAAAGGCATAACAACTACACAGAAAGCTTTTCATTGTCTTTTTTGGTGAAGAAGAAGCAAGTTTCTCAACACAGGAGAAAATTTCATCCTAAATTAATTTCCCTTATTGCAGGGATTATAGAGATTTGTCAACAAATTTAACAAGTGGTATATTTATTATTTCAAACCAACACCCCTGTTATGCTTATAAGAATTAAGAGCCTTAACTATAGCCGATTTGTACTGTATTGTAGAGTTTCTGTTACATATTGACTTGGTCTGAGAAAATTTTAGGAGGAAACCCTCTGGAACGGACGTCTCCTCTAAAGAAAAAGTGTTTCAGCACTCCCCACCGATAAGGAAGGAATTTCTTGGATGAATGTGGAAAAAACTGTTTATTTAACAAAGTGCCCACAGGGCACGGGAAAAAATTAATAACTTAGATATTGAACCTCCTCGCTGCAGAGAAATCTGGTGGATTCAGAGTTCTTTCTGTAGCTGGCTCGGCTTTTCCCGAGGTCCAGAGCCCGGATGCGGTGTCCCCGCGGCCTCCCCACCTGTCCGCAGCGTCCGGCTCCGGCGGATGGTCTGGTTCTTGGACCAAAGCTAAGCCGAACAGTTCCAGAAAGCCACAGAAGTCACCGGAGGATTGCTATTGCAGTCTCGGGAAAACTTTTCGCCTCAGTTAACAAAAACCAAGCTAGCTAAAAGTAAAAGTGTAACTGCCTCCCCATCGCAAAGCCAAGCACACGGGGGAGCGAGTGCTTGAACGCAAACCGCACCAGAATTCCCTCGGCTCCCACCCCTCCCCTGGACCCAGCTCAAAGCTACAGGACCCATTTCTGGGCATAAAGCAGATGATAGGGGAATAGAGTACTATCATAAAATCACCCCAAGACACATATATATAAACTAGTTTGGGTTATTGGTGGTACCTCAACTTAAATTAATGTTCAAGTAATGCAGTTTCCTTAAAATTTAATATTTCTTGATCACTATCTAATACTGAACCTAAATATGTTGAACTAAACCTAAACACATATTTCATTATATTTAATAATTTAACTCTGCAATTCTTGACAAATTTAAATTTGAATAGAAGACGGAAAGCACTGTCTCAACTGGCAGTTAGAAAATAAAATTATACTTCATGTACCATCTATAAAAATTGCCTTGCTTTAATTGTAAGAGCAAAGAAAGAGAAAATTTTCTAAGGGGTTAAATGCCTAACACTGGCCTTTAATATAGAATGAATTACTCTTGAATGAGTAATAAAACACAGGTATTATAAACATTAGAGCATTAAAACATATGTATTCTCCTGCATGTCCTTTAACTTGTACTCATCATAATAGCTACTCAGTCAGACTTGGGTTTCTGAAGGAATCATTACAGGCCTTACAGTATAATATTTTAGTCCTTCAGAAATCCCGTAGGACAATGTTACATGTGATTTAGTCTTATAGGATTACCTCCCAGTCATCTAGAAATCTCTTTAATCCATCAGAAAATCTTTAGGATTGTTTTGTAAAAGCACAAAGGGACACAGCTCTGATCAAGCCTGCTTTTTTCACAAAGAAGTTCCCTCAGGATGTAAGAATCATATCCACAATTTCATGCAATGTTGGTGGCATTTTCCATTTCATTTTAATAAAATCTTTTGTTTTTACAGTTTGAATTCAAGCATGGAACATAGGTAAAGGTTTACATTAGCTCAGTTTATCAGACAATTTAAAGTGATCTGCTGTGTGTAAGATCCTAAAAAAAAAATTCATTTGCCAAGTAGTTGTAACTGCATTAAGACTCAAGGCTGAATAAAAGTGTTCCCTCTATTATCTAGAATCATCACCAGATTGAATCCTAACCTAGATTTCTGAGTAAATACCTTTCATGAAGATACTTAATATATTCAGCTACCATTAGTGTAGCTACCATCAGTATCTAACAGAAAAAAATTATCTACAGAATGAGTCTTGGAAACATGGCATCAATATACATGTGTATATATAAATGCACACAGTAAGAGAGTTGCAATCTGTTAAGAGAAAGACTCATTCCTTCATTCCTATAATTATTTGCATTTTTAAATTTACCGCTGGAAAAGTTTAGAAGACTTTTGAGACTCTCTCTCTATATATATATGTATGTGTACATATATTTTCATCTTTGGGAAGTGTCCAAGTGTGCAGGGATGTGGTTTGTAAAACCTATCTGAAGTTTCAACTGTTGAAGGATTTGAAGAACAAGAAGAGAAGTTTCCATAGGTACAATTGCAGCAAAAGGAAAACAAAGAAAAATGCCAGCTGCTGAACTGGATGGACAACCTGGTGACAAAGACACTACAAAAAAACCTGAAGTGCCCAATGTCTTCTTCAAATCACTCTTTATTGATAGACCTGCCTCCAGCAATCCTAGGTCCTTGAGTCCCAAGAACAAATCTAGAGCCAGGATTATTTCTTATTTCTTCTTGATGTAAATTGAGGAAGACTTACTTAGAGGTGGAGGAAGATCAAGTTATGGAACATCTACCCAAACTGTAAGGAAGTTCACAGATCTTTAGAATGTACACCAATACATGCAGAAGAAACTGACTAATCTCTTTGTGGGGCCAATCCCGATTATATTTGAAAGAATGTGAAGGTCAGTATTGATTCCTGAAAGCTGGAAGAAGGCAAAGAGCACATTTCTCTTCAAGAAGCACAGAGAGGAAGATCTAGGGAACTGCAGGACTGAGAGCTTCAGCTCAGCTCTGGGAAAGTGATGACACAAGCAATCCTGTAAACCATTTCCAGACACATGAAGGACAAGAAGGTGACTTGGAGCAGTCAGCACGGATTCAACAAAGGGAATTCATGCATGACCAACCTGATAGCCTTTTTATGATGAGATGACTGCCTAGGTAGGTGAGGGGAGAGTCATGGTTGCTCTTTATTCAGACTTCAGGGAAATGTTTTACACTGTCCCCCCCTGTTATCTTCATTGATGAAGTGATGAAATACAGGTGAGTTCTGCTTGCAGAATCATAAAGATGTAATTGTTAAGACTTGTGGCTTTCAGTTCCTTGTTGAACTCCAACTGTTGAACATTACTTGAATTGGGAAAATTTGTTAAATTTCCACTCCTTTAGGTCTACTTTTTTAATCCTTTTACTGATCTCTCTATCCCTAGTTTTACCCCAACCTTGCCTATGGATGAAATAATTTTTTTAAAATACAGATTTTTAAAAAATAATTTTTATATGACTTTCTACCCTATAAAAGGATCCATACAGCTCTAGAACAGAAATTATTTTGAGGTCTTCAGAAAGCATGAACAGATTAACATTATGAATTTCAATGAGTCCAATGTACAATAAAGCCAGACTGCAGGGAATAAAACCAACAGTCTGTTGTTTCTTCTATAAGACTCAGAAAATTTTCTTTTCCACTTCAGGCAACAGTTATGCTAAACATCCTGAACCATGACCCTCAGGAAGAATAAACTATCACTTTTTCCCAGAATTGGTAGTTTTCCAACATGAGTTCATGCCCAGCTCATTGACCTTCCTTCACAATCATATCGAAAAGGACACTGCTAACATCAGGATTTACCCATCCTTCAGATTGTCTTGGTTTTTTGGGGGGTTTTTTTCAAGTTTTTTTAATTAAAAGACATATTACTTCCTTAAGAGAAAACCGTTTTTTAATGAGAGCTGTCCAAGCTTCCTACACATTTATAGCAAAATTTCTTCCTCTCCACATCAAATCTCTCAAAGAACAACTGTTATGATGTGATGTGCTGATCTCTCTCAACAGCTATCACTTTGACTGCTTTACTTCACATGTCTAACCTCACCAGCTTTTTTCTCCTCTGCCTTGACACCTTTTAACATATAAGGACCAATCCTAGTTTTCTAAACTTCAGACTTTCGCTGACTGCACAGAATTCATGTCTTTCTCTTCAAGTACCTTAGGACATGTTTGAAGATACACCTTCTGCATAGAAAGCTGTCTGCATAAATGGCAGCCCAGAAGCTTTCAGGTTTCCTCTATGTTGAATCATTGTGGTTTAGTGTCAGAGATTGAAAAGTTATCATTAATGGCTTGAATATTTTTAAGAAGGACTTTTGCCCACTATGGCAGGTAAAAAAGGTTGAGGGAGAAGACAGTATCAAAAAAGAAAGCCAAACCCAGCAGCTGTCCTGAAAATCAGCTCTGGAGGGGTTTGGGGTGGGGGAGGCCATAGCTCACAGGCTCATCTACTGAGGCCAAGATTGCACACGCTCCCCTCACAACAAAGCGAGGAGGAGAGTTTTCGGGTGTGTGGCATAACCTCTGGTCAGAAGGAGTGAACACCCATCCTCCCTTACACAAACTGGCTCAGCTGTAAAACCCCCCACCCTGGGAAGGCAACACACACAAGACATTCACATGAGGGGTAGCTATGGGGGTGTCATAATCCATCAAAGACCCCTGAAGTGCTCCCCAGACTCATTGCTGAGGCCTTGCAGCAGAGCACTGCACGTGATGCAGTGATGCAACTGATCCAGAATCTGCTGCAAGAGGCTGTGTCAAACCTGCCCCCCCTCCCCCAGGGGAGGTACCTGGGCATTCCCACCTGGCCCAAACATATTAATCCATTGAACTCTATGTTTTGAGGGACCCTCACCACCTGGAAGACCAGAAGAAGATCATCAGATTGCCATCAGGATCCACAGAGTGGTGATATTTTCTATTTAATCTGTCTCTGTCACACTCTTTCTCTTCACCCCTCCACCTCTTTTTCTATTTATTTCTATCTCTCTCTCCCTCACATTTACTGTTAAATAAAATCCATACTATTGACTGCAGCATATGGTCTCATTTGCTCCTTAATTCAGGCAGAGACATCTTTCTAATAATTTTAATAACTGGATCTTAACATTTTGGTAAATACACTGTCTTCTCAGAACTTAAAATGGAAAGTGAGAAACTTCTGTTTCTGTGTTTTGGGGGGTTTTAAATTTTATTTTGGTTATCAAAGTGACTATTTTGAACAAGTGGAACATAGGAGTTTACTGCATCACCTAAACATAAATATAAAACACTAATATTTAAGGTGTTTGGTCTGGCATCCAGATGTCATTTCCAGGAAAACATGGTCTTTCTCAGCTCTTTGTCACACTGTCAACTCCATGAAGATAATTTACTTATGCTAAAGAATTTGGGTAGATAAATCTGATAAAGAGGATTTGGCATGTTGTCATGAATGAAAACAATATTCAGAGTTTAATTACCATAAAACGCAGATATATCCTACGTACATGACATTAAAGCATGCACAGTTTGAATTTCTTGCTTAATATTTGAAAACAGATTTGGGTTTGGATTAAAAAAGAATTCTTAAACTTTTAATAAAGGCTTCTTCTAAAACCAGTTGAAGTCTATGGCAAGACTCCAAAATTACTTCAACTTTGAACCAGGTCATAAATTGCATTGTCCATGTATCTTTGACCATTTTATCCCACTGTCTGTTGACTTTTCAATTTGTAAGAAAGTAATTTTTCACTGTTTTTAGTGATGTTAATTCCAATCAATATTATGTTACACACAATATATGCAAGCTTTTCCTGAAGAGATGCAAAGAAGTAACAGGCATTCATGACAGTTGACACTATCTCTGAAAGCCATATTGATTACTAAGAGAGTCAAATACGGATTTATTAAATTTAAAATAAAATTTAAAAAAAATAGTTCTTGAAGTGAAATGTAGTGTTTCATACAGACACTTAATATAAGCAGAAATTACTTTTCCTTCATGGAAAATGAAAGGGGTTTTTTTCTTCCTATTAGCATTTCAATTAAAAGCATATCTACTCATTTCCTTTTTAATGAAAGTATATAAATAGCAATAGTTTTTAAATACCACTTTTTTTTCTAAAGCAAAAGAAATTTTTTTTGCAATAAGAACCTTGATAAAATTTCTAAATAGGAGTGGTGTAAACAGTAAACCAATAAAATTGCTTGTTTCAGTTCAGTAAATGTACATTGATTTTCATACTTATTCATATTTATGCCCAGAATGGTCCTCAGCACTTTTCACTGATGGTCACTTTGGGCAGAAAATCATGCATAAAATGAAATGGTTCCAGACAACGTTTTTTTAGGACAACAGTGCCATATTTTCTGAAATTGTGTGGTTCTACCGAAAACAGAGAAATTAATGAAGATTCATATAATGATGGTGTTTTAAAAGAATAGAAATAGATATTTGGCAGGGACTTTGGAGAACAGGAGATATTTTGAATTTATGAATGGAATTCTTTTGTGCAGAAGAAATAATCTCAAAAGTCTATATGTTCAATCTTTCTCAGCTATTTATTTTCGGTTTTTAAAATCTAAGACAAAGGTGTCTAGAGTTCAGAACAGTTTGGAGGGAAATTCTGTGCTTCTGTTCAATGTTGTACTAAATATAAAAATAAAATAAGCTTTGTCCTGTAATTAGAAAAACCGAGTAAAGAACTAGTAATATTGCAAATGTAAGCTTATGATTCTTTAAACAAGGTAAACTAAGTATCTTTCCACTCAGTAATAGACAATATTAATACTAGGCGAAAAGCCAAGACAGGAGTATGCTGAAAATGCTCTTGCTATGAAAAGTGCACCTAAAAAGTGTCAATGGTGACTACAGTATATTTGTAAGCATTTCTTCATCTGTCTCTAAAATAAGACAATATCAGTGCTTCTTCCAGGCATCAGAGAAATAGAGGAAGAGATCTATTAATTCTGGCTTAATCCTAGCCTAGATAAGTTAGGGGATCAACACTACATTTACACAGAATTGCTAATCAAAACCTCATGTTAAGCTACCTTTTTAAAATAATAAAATACATTTTTATGAGAAAGAACTTCATCAGTGTGCAGGTGACTGCGCACTGGCACAGATTGTCCGGAGAGGTTCTGGAGTCTCCCTCACTGGAGATGTTCAAGAACCATCTGGACACAATCCTGTGCCATATGGTCTAGAATGACCCTGCTGGAGCAGGGAGGTGGGACCAGATGACCCTCTGTGGTCCCTTCCAATCTTACCCATTCTATGATCCTATGATTCTGTGATTTTTCGTAGGAAGCAGTTATTAATCTTTAACAAAACTAAATGGAGCAGGCTGAGCAGCTTCAGTATAGAAAACTTTGAAAATATGTAAAGTAATGGAAGAGTAATTCCAGTTTGACTACTTTTAGTGATAATTTCTGTAAGCATTTGTGGTATGTGAAGGGTAGGTAGAGTCTTGGAATGTAAAGACATCTGATTTGGCAGCCAAAAACATTTTGCTTAATAATTAGTAGAGAAAAAAACCAAACAAATATAAGGTGGGGAAATTAAAAAAACTTGTCTGACCAACTGTAGCGGGTTTAGTTTGTAAACCAGGCAGAAACACCAATTTAGTGTAGAGGGTTTGTTCGCATTTTTTACCTTCTGTGAGATAAGAATTAGGAGGCATACAAAGCAGGCTCTAAACTTAAAGAATATAAAGAAGTTTATTAACAGAACTAAAAGAAAAAAGAATGTTAAGGGTCAGAATAAACCTTCAGAATACTTCTCCTCCCCTCATCCTCCCCCCTCCTCGCACTTATAACATAAAGACACAAATTTAGGGTTATTTCAGTCAGTTTACCACCTCTGTAATAGTCTTTCATCAGTTCACTCAGGGAGAGGAGTCTCTTTTGCCCATGCTATGGGGCTTTACCACAGTCACAGCACAACAGCCGCCCAGAGTGGTTTTCTGTTGGCATGTGTGAGTCCCTTCCCTCGAGTTACAGCTTTCCCCACAACCGTTTTCGAGGGTTCAATCTTAGCTAATGGGGTATNTTTTAAAAGCGTCTCCTCTATCCCCTCTCTCTCTCTCTGGGTTTCAGTTCTCTCTTCTTCACTGACTTTGGTGTCACTATCATGGTGCTTATTCAAGTGCCTTTGCCTTTCCCTTTCCTCTGACCTGGGAGAGGACTGATGTTTGCAGGATTCATTTCTTCTGAGGAACTTACAGCACTGAAGGGGTTGCTCTTACCCGGGTCTGGGCACTGCAGCTGGTTGGTCACACGATCTTTGCTGGACAGCGGCCGGAGTTGGTCTCTGGTGTAAAGTTTCAGTTCGTTTTGCCGCACCGGGGAAAAGGGGGGGGTCCATGCCGCCTCGCACGGAGCCGCAGGCTGTGGCCCAGCCCCAGCCGAGCCAACACGGAGCAGGGCCATGGCCCCGGCCCCACTGGGCCTCCGCAGTCAGGCCCAACCAGGCCTGGCCAGGCCCAGCCCAGCCCCCGCCGGGCTGAGCAGGCAGCCCTGTTACCTGTCCAAAGGGCCAGAAGTAAAAGAGAGTTCTCACGTCTCCACGGGATTTATATATGTAAATTTTGAGAAGGGCTATTGGTCTAAATGACTGTCCATCAAGTTCAGGTTCAAACCACCACACCAACCAAAGAAACAAACACCCCCTCCCAAACAACCAAAATCATACCCCAAAGAACAGCTGTATGCACGACTCCTAAAGCCTAGGAAGCAATAAAGACAAGGAAAAGGACCGTAAATCTGCTTGCTGACTGTTGGGCTGTTAAAGGAACTCCTCAATCATAAGCCTGAGGAGCTTTACACAGGGCTTTGCAAAGGTTAAAAAGGGGGGAAAAGACTGCCCTGGGTCTCATGGAAAACAGCAAATATGACTACATATTCAGCTGATCTTGTTCCATAACAAACAAGTTCTCGTACTATCACATGCCCAGGGCACAGAATCGTACACACCATCACACTTTTCATTCTAAAAAAATACAAGTTGAAAAGAAAGTGAGCCTTTTCAGGTGAGCAAATGCAGCAATTCAGTCAGGACTTCAGTCTTTATTTTGGAAAGAATGTCTGTTTGCCACTATGTTTCATTTCTGCATAAAACTAAGTATCTTTAGCATAATTGTTCTGGAATTATCTGGTCTAAATTACTCCATCTTTTCTGTTTTTCAAAACCAGTCTTCTCGGCTTCATATATTCAATCAAAAATTCAGAAAATTTTTGTTTCCTTGTAGGGGAGGAAAGAGAGAGAGGGAAGAGCTGGTGTCCCTCTCATATTTTTGTCAAAAATAGATTTAAATCCCAAAGGGTTAACTTTGAAATGAATAACTCCTTCTCAAATCATAGAATCATAGAAAAAATTATTTTATAAAATCCTTAGGTATTTAAAAATTGCAATGCATTTACATTCTACTTTGACCAAAACACACACACACACACACACACACACATAAAAACTGCTCCATGGAGGCACATTAGGACACTGCTTAATAGCCTTCCTCTTTTCTCCAATAGCAGGGAAAGGAAAAGCAGGACGAGATTTTGGCTTCAGCTTCTGCCTCCTTTCAACTCCCCAGCTGGAAGAGCTCCTCATTGTCCTTGAGAAACTTCTGGACTAAATCCAAGCTTCTATATACATAAGAGGAGACCAAGAACTGTAATTAGTGCTGCAATTACTGACTGAAATCAGAAGTTTGCTGAATCGCTTACTAGTAGGTGGCAGAGAAGGAACAGATATGATTCTTTAACAATAGAATGAAAATCACAAGAAACGATTTTTTTCTTCTTTCTCCTGTGCACACCCTCTATCCTCAAGAGAGAATATGGTAAGAGAGAGCAACTTCGTAGGCATACTGCTTCAAGTTCAAGGAACCAATCCTCAGCCAAAAGATCAAGGAGCAATGTCCACTGGAACTCATTCACAAAGCTTTCACCTCCTTCTTGAGAAGAATGATTTCATCTCTACGGCACAGCACCTAGCTCTGGATCTCTGCCAGATTCTGTGTAGTGCCTCCGTAGCTGTGTAATATGATACTGTTTCGTACAGTTTCCTCACTTAGTGTTAGGCATAATGGTGTCATGGTGTGGCAAACCACCAAGGGTGTTTCTATTTTATTTTTTAATCACAAACCTGAAAGTATGCACTGCTCGCATCTGGTTGTGACACATGAGCATATAAGAGATAGAAAAATAAACATCTGTGAAAGCTAAAAGTAGTGCTGCCTTACTGTAACTGTCTTTGGAGGTGAAGCAAAGTATCCACTGAATAAAGCCTACACATTTTTTCAGGGAAAAGTAGTTGTTGAACTGGTGTAGGGAGCAAGTTAACAAGTAACAGGAATGATTAGAGTGCAACAGGAATGATGAGAGTGCAGTGTACATTTTACTTTAACCCTCTTTTGTTTAGTTGGATAGATATAGCTTGAGAACCTCATTATGTTCTATACTTGTCTGCAGCTCTGTACTTGTCTGCACCTCCATACTAGTCATACTAGTACTGAGAATAAATTTTCAGGACATTAAAATGTTTGGTTTTAATGTGATACTTTCTGAGGTATCATAATTGCAATATCATTATTGCTGCTGGCTGGGCAAAATACAGTCACCAATATAAATAGTTCAGCCCTAATGCTGATTAATGTAAATAGGTACAGATGAAAAGACTGACAAGAACTTAGCTGCCAAACAGAGCAGATGATTTTGTTCTCATTCTGCCTTTTTGTCAGTAGGAACACATACAGCTTTTCTCAGTCCGGCTGAGAATTTCACTAAATGAAATTCAGAGGGATACTGAGATTTCTGCCTCTCCCTTAAATGTTTGGAATTGACCAGTGCATTGAAAAGATTTTAGCCAGAAAAAAAATAGCGTCTCCTTAGGTATCACGATTTGGTCAAAGGCTCAGAATATCCATTTTGCCCATTCGCAATGAAGGGAACCAAAGTTATTTAGTCTACCTTGTTTAAAATGAGATTAATTTTAACTACCTGCTACTAAGGTATATAATGGATATACATATATCTTCATCGGTGATGAGATGTAGATACATCTTCAGCTCAGCCTTCTCTTTAAATTTTCATACTTGAACCGTGTCTAAGTCCTGCTGATTCCTTCTGCCCAAGAAATCCCCTCTGGAGATATCTGTAATTTGAGATATTGCATCATATTCTCATATTTTCTACTTGTTTTTAAAATGTTCTCAAAGGAATTTTTCCATTAATTGTACTTGGACTGACTTGATGTAAGCTGGATTCCTAAAGACATTTTCAGGTCCTTTCTGTACTTACATAGGAAGAAATAATTTTAATTATTTCAGCTATAAATTTAAGTCTAAATTTGAAAAAGTATTTTCTTGGAGGAAAAATTAATGGTAAAGGAAATTACATCTTGTGGAAAATTACTGTTGGAATTGTCACTCATCCTTTCTTTTCCTCATTTATTCTGACTTAACTTGCTATTACTACAATGTAACTCTTTTTTTTTTCTATAATCTTTGTCTTTCTTTGAACTCAAACTCCTTGTGATAGAAAATACATCCTTGCATATGAATTTATGAGTGTGTTTACACTGAATACCATTAATTTATGGGACTACATTGATTTATGTTCTAAAGAAACATTTCTTTTTAAAGTTTTACTCTTTAATACAAGAAAAGAAGGAGGGAAAAGATGGAAGAGAGGAAAGAATAGAGAAAGGAGGAAGGGAAAAGGGGGAAAAGGGGAAAAAGGGGAAGTGAGATATTGTAGAAGGGTTGAGAAGACGGTGCTGAATAAGCAATAATTTCATTCCATAAGCTAGCATCCAGGACCTCTCTTCTACCTCATCTCACAAGCATAAAATAAACCATTCACAGTTTTGTTTTCTTTGGGTTTTGTTTGTTTGTTTGTTTTCAAAAAAGTCAAATGGAAAAAGCCAACCAAAAAATAAAACCCAACAAAATGCACTAATATTAATTAAAACAGAAATCAGGCAGGTAGAACTGACATTGCTTTCTGGAATCACCTCTGTAACATTTTTTCATTGTTCACTGAAGAGATTAGCATTTTTGGTCTCTAAAGAGGAATTGTCCTTCACTTCCAACACCCTGAACTCCTTGTGGTAATTTACCTAGTTTATTTGTCTTTCTTTTGAAGTCAAGTTATTCACATTAAACTGGAGTTTGCAGCTCCACTGTGAGAAAATGGAGCAGGTCAAGAAAAGAAACAGGATTTCATCAGGGATGATGTATGTTCTTCAGCTTCTTTTCTTTCTGCTGTTCCTGACCTTGACTTGTGGAGTTAAGGAACGGGAAAGAGGCTGTGGCATTTGCAGTGGTCTTGCTAGTCCTATGAACAGGAGACGGAAGGTGTATGGTTCTAGACACTCTGAGTTACCCTGCTAAATCCATGTATGTCTATATTGTTTTCCTATTCTTAACTCAGTCATTTATGTACATGTATAACATGACCTGTAGCCATGTTACACATTGTGCTTTGTTGTAGAGTACATAAACTGAGCTATATGAGCTAGAGCGGGTGTCAGAAACAGCCTAAACAAAAGGGCATGGAGTTCTGCATGGGTAGATCTCATCTCCTTCTCATCTGGGATTTGTAATTATATTGAAGTCTATTAAAGTTGCAGAACCGTGGATCATCAGACATGGGTCATATTTCAGATACATCAAACAGTGTATTTTCTTCTAATACCAAGACGTGAAATCTCTAATACTAACATCACATATTTCTGCTTTTTACTCACAAGTCTATCCACAGACCCAAAGAATAGAAAACTGTGAAGATGTGGCTAATTCGTAGAGAGGTAAAAGGTGTCCAAAAAATCAATACAATTGTTCTGTAGTAGCCAGTAAATATGGCAGTGGACATTTCATATAAAAATACTTTAATTGCCCTACTCCACAATAACTTTTGCTTGGCAGAATGAATTTTTATGTTTCAATTTATAACCCTTATCCTGTCACTGCAGTACAAAATGTGCCATCTACACCAAGCACAGAGTGGTAAACACAATTTAAATAAGTGAAGATAGTATTTCTCTTTTTCGGTCATTGATATATAGATAGCATATTATATTAATTTAAATATGAGCCCCATGTTTTTTCTATTTTATGTCTGTTAAGTCCTCTTTCTTCCCTAGTTCCTGGAGTTTATTTCTGTATTTTTCCCCTGTAGTTCCCATTTAAGCCTAAGTTCTTTTCTCTCAGCCTACTCCATTTTTTTCTCTCTTTTTTTTAAACTGTCTTTCTTTCTTCCACTCTCTTATCTCAATCAAGTATAGCACGGAAGTTACAGATATGAAGCTAGGAAATAAATATCTCGTATATTTGCTCATCACTGATGTGATTCCCCATAGCATGGTAGTATTCTATAACAGAAGGGGAATTTAAAAATAAAAGTGGGTAGTACTGGAGAAGACCCAAAGAGAGATGGAAAGAATACTACAGGAAACACATGATTTTCTTACTTTCTTTGTGTGGTTCATTATCCCATTTGTACATGTAACGCTTATAACACGGCTCTATCAGATGTTCTATTTGATAACCATTGGCTAACTAGCAAATTTCAGGACTTTGGAGATTCTCCATATTTGATTCAATGTTTGCTGCCACTCAGTTTTTTGGTGTGTCTGTAACTGCATACAATTTTGATTTTACAGATTGAGAATCATATGGACCTCTGATTTTCACTCATAATCATACATAATCAGGCAAAGAAAAATTATAATAGTTTAGATATATGACTTAAATCTATTGTTTTAGTTTTGATGTTGTATTATATTTAATTTCACTTTTTGAAAAACAGTTAAAATTTGTCTAAATTTGGTTAGGCAGTAGCAGTCATTCTGTGATTTGCATTAAAAAATATTCCTTTTTCTCTGTGCATTTTTAAGAATACGATTTGAACCTAAAGCAAAATTTATTGTATGACTCTATAATGGATCAGGACTGATCTGGGATATAATCCACTTCATGGTTCCTCAAGACCATATCCTGATTCCAAGAGAAATGAAGATCTCCACTGACATTTCTACCTTTTCAAAGAAAACCAAAGTTTATGAGAAGCTTTGTTGCCCTTCTCTGGACATGTTACAACTTTGATACTCTGAGGAAGATGGCCAAAGGACAAGAAGTGAGAAGAGCTGCAAAGATCGCAATTCCTTTGAGGGCAGGACACACTCAGAGCATTCCTCTTGGAACCCAGCTCTCATGGCACCCTATGCAGGGATTCCACCCACAGTGTAAATGCAGTGATTGTGGAAAAGGGTGACAGAAATTGCTGGGGGTTGGGGTTTGGAGTTTTTTTAACATTTTGTACTCTAAAAACCCTCTGTACATTGCTGGGCGTTGGGGTTTGGAGTTTTTTTAACATTTTGTACTCTAAAAACCCTCTGTACATTGCTGGGCGTTGGGGTTTGGAGTTTTTTTAACATTTTGTACTCTAAAAACCCTCTGTACATTGCTGGGCGTTGGGGTTTGGAGTTTTTTTAACATTTTGTACTCTAAAAACCCTCTGTACACCATGTTTGTTACAAAGATTCACAAAGAAAGAAACTATACAGTGAATCAGTAAGGAAATACTTTAAGGAGTTGTGTCTTTTGGTTGATTGATTTTGCAGTGAATTAAACTAAGGGGGTTTGTGGGGTTTTTCTGTTTGCTTTTGTTTGGGTTTTCTTGTCTCTGCATATACACACATACACATCATCAAATGTTTACAAGGTGGATGTCTTCATCTAAGTTAGTGAAGAGTCAGGAGAACAATTCAGTTACTGAAATGACTTGGTGTCAAATGTTTTTTTAGACACCCTAAGGTGCCTGAATTGCATGTAAGGAAACAGAAACTTGTTCTTTTGTTCATAGGAGAGCAGGATTCAAAATAATTAATAAAAAATGCCCCAGATTCTCATTTGCATTGACATCTAGTGTCTCCACTACCAGCTGAATTAAATTGAAAGAGAAGTGAACCAAATATTCAAGGTAAAAATATCACTTGAAAAATGAGTTTTCATGGAAAGTCAGAGTGAAGGCTAAAGTACTCATTGGGGAGATAGTCTACAAATTAATTCAAATGTAGTCAAATTGAGAAAAGCAGCATACACATTTTGAAATGTTATATTACTATCAAAGTACACTTTCCTATTCCTTGCGGACAGCCCAAGATATCTCTGCTATTGCCTTCAGAATACAATGGTAGGTGAAGAGAAGGAATAAAGTAGTTATTTCCATTCATATTTACAGGTTGCTTCCTTATACATTCCTTCATGCCAGCTGATTTATTGATAATAAATCTGATTAGAATAAAAATAAAAATTAATAAAAATAAAAAAAAATCATAGTAAAAGACTGTTAAATAATTTATATTTGTGACAGCATAAACATTTAAAGAAGTGCAAACATTTTTATGTCCAAAATAGAAGGATGAAAGTGTGTCATTTGATATTGCTGCTTCTTTTCACATAGGTTTTATTTAATCTATGAAATAGCAATTATAGCAAGAGTATGTAAAAATAACACAGTGTGTAAATGAAACCTTCAATTTCAAAATATAGAATTTAAAGTGAAAATTTTCTATGATTTTAGAATCTATATTAAATTATTGCAGATGATAAAGGACACTGAAGCAATTTGAAGAATAAAGAACTGTCAAAATGATAATGCAATGTATCAGAAAAAACTTCCCTTTAACCAAGTAGTTTTATTCTTCCAGAACATGTTGAAGATTATTTGTAAAAGAACACAGGTAGCAGGTAGTTTACAACTAATATTTCTCTTGATATTGCATCCCAGCCTCCATTAGTCTATACATTTGGGATTTCCCTAGGTAGAGGATCCATGTTTCAACTTTCATTGTTTGAAAATACTGAAATGAACTTGGCCTTGCAGTAATGATTAATGCACTAAAGTTTCAGGAACTACAAATGAATAAATAAATAAATAAATAAAACCCTTTGAATTTGGTTTGTAAGAATTAGCAGTAACCGAAACAGAAGTGTAAAAAAACCCTATATACGTGTATTATATCTGTCCTCACAACAGTTTTATTTTTGTCCTTAGTCACAGCATTATTCTCAAGTAGGTCACTTTTATATGAGAGTCTTTTGAATATTTTGGACACCTAAAATCAGGACCATACTCCATGATCTTGCAAGAATTACCTAGTATCCAATTTACAGTATGATTGCCACCCCTGCTGCAGTTATCAGCAGAACTCACCTGAATGGATGTCTTGGGGTGACTGGTGGGGGAGGAGCTGCCTTCTGTTAGAGGATGTTTATCTCAGGATGTTTCCTCCTAATTTGTCTCAAACCGGGACAATGGACTAAGACATTGTTACTTACTATGAATTCAGTTATCTCACTCTGGAATTCTTTCTTTCTAATTCCTTGTCTTAGCTCAGTACCTTTATGTTGTCTTTTTCACAGAATAAAATATTAGGAGTGGTTAGGGCTCATTAACTTCTTGCATAAAGCAGAGCCCATAGTCACAGCGGCTATTACAGTATTAGTACTGTGCTGTGGACAGTAATTTTTCCTGTTAAAAAAAAATGCACAGAAACACAAGATTTTAAAGTATCACCTAGAGATGGAAACCATTCTTTTTGTTGAGTAGCAAAAACATCTCTCCTGACCTCAACCCAGCACATAAGATTGGCAAAACAGGCAAAATTCTCCTGCAAAACAATAAGAAATGAGGTAATAGACTAAATGCAGCACAAAATATTTTTTTTGTCAGTGGCGTAGAACTGGTTTGACAGGCTATGAAAATAATGAGGCATAGATAGAGCATATTAGAGGTGTTTAAGAAGTGTGCCAGACTAACATGTCGTAAGTACAACTTAGAATGGATCTGTTAAAAGGACTTTCAACAGGTAACTGACAGCTTTGGACAACTGAACTAGCACACTGGGTAACTCTGGAAAATAATAGTGCACTGTTTCAGGTAGATCATAATAAATGTATTACACTGTTTTGCTTCTGGCTGGGACAGGGTTAACTTCTGCAGTAGCCAGAAGGGCGCATGGCTAGGACTTGAAGGTTATTTTATGCCACTTCACGTCAGATGCGAGGAAAAGGGACCCTCTTCCAAGGAGAAGGGGTTCTTTCCAGTGAGGGGAGCATGGCGCCAGTCCCAAGCCAGAGGGAGTGGCGGGATGGTGTGGCTGCAGTTGGGTCTAGTCAGGCTTGGTAAGCATTTTGCATGTGACTCTCTCTTTTGTACTGTTCATTTTCTTATCTCGTTGCTGTTTCCAGTAAATTGTTCTTATCTCAGCCTATGATCTTTGCCTTTTGTGCCATATGGGGAGAGCCGACAAGGAGTGGGAGCAAGCAAGCAACAGAACTGTTTGGAGCAGTGTCAGTGGGACAACTAAAGTGGGGTGTACCATTCCTAAACCACAAAATATCCCTGTTGAAGGTTTAAAACTAGGCAGGGCTGACTGTCAGAAATCAGCCAAACAAAAGCAGCTTTTAGTATTAGAAATTGGATATTTGAAATTTCATGCACAAATGCATTAAATCTTATAGGAAAAAAAAAGAAAAACTAATCTTACTAGAAAAGATATTAACTGTTCTATAAAAAAATTTATGTGTACTGCAATTCTGGAAGGGTTTCATGACAGGATTCAGCTGACCTATATATATATAGATATACAGATATATATTATATCTATGATAAAAAAAAGAAATCTATGGATTCACATGAAAATGTAACAGAAATACAGAAAAAGCTCATCAAACTAAATAGTTTCCAGATGAGAATTTCACAGGTTAACAAGCCAGAATGTTCAAGCAAAAAAAAAGTGATTTTTTTAATCAGCTCAGTTCAGTAGAAATTATAGGTAAGAATATTATGGTCTTCTCTGGCAGAAAGAAAACACTTCATGTTAAGCCATCTAGTCCCAAAGCTTGCTAAAATCATCATCTTTTGTATGACTGTAAATGAGTATTTAATCAAGATGCAGTAGAATGATAATGTCCAAGCAGAGGTGAATGTGAAAAGAGGGCTGAATCCATAAATTTGTAAGATGAGGTCAAGAGAAGTGAAGTCTGAAGCTGGACATAGTGATTTAATCAAATTGAAGAATAAAAATGTGGGCAACATCTGTCCTCATGTAGGCATCTATGATTTAGACATCTGCATCTGACTGAATAACCGTGAATGCCATTTATAATCCTGACATTCTAGGCATTCTCAGATATCAGTATTTATTAATTAAGTCAAGTGAATCCCACAAAAAAAACCCCAAAAAAACCAAAAAAACCCCCACCAAACCAACCAACCAACCAAAAAGAAAAACCCAACCAAAAACCAAACAACCCCTAAAAAATCAACAAAAAACCCACACAAACAACCCAAACAAATAAACAAGGAAAACCCAAAAACACCTCTAGAAAAGTATTTTTTATAGTGATTTATTTAAGATTTGATCTACAGATTATGTTTCTTATGTTGTGCATGTATCTTGTTCATTTTGTTCATTTTGATGTTCATTTTGACCCTATTTATGCTGGACGATTGTGTTCACATTGTAAAAGCCTAATTATTGTTATTTCCACCCAGTGGACACTGCCATAAGTTATAGGTCAAAAGACTGTCTAACATGACCTATAGTTTGTCAGAAAAGATAGTGGAAAAAGGAATACAAGAGCAAGTATGTGCCAAAAGCCAAAAATAAACTGGAAGGTGACTTACAAGCTTTTTAGTCTATTTTAAAACTAGTTAACCCTAAAGTCAGACATAGAAGCCTACAAGTATCTATGTTTGAATTTACGGCCATACAAGGTTCTGGTTTTATATATATTTGTATTTATATATATATATATAAAAATATATGCATAATTTCAAATTATCCATATGTACATTTGAAATACACAAAGATTTCACTAAATAATTCTCTTCAGACAAGATTCATATGACATCAGATCTAAAATCTTTACTGCATTAGTATTTCACTTAGATAATACATTTATTGATGTGTCATAAAAAAGGGCATTTCTAATATTGTTTTGCTTCTAAATATTTTTTTCAAAACCCTCCTCACCAAGATCCTACATGTTCACTGTAGTGCTAAAAATAATTTAAAAAAAGACTTAATCATCTTTTCTTGATGTAAAAAGTCATCTATTTGTCAGCAATATTGGGCCTGAGATTTTTAAGGATTGCATAGAGCAAGCAATAAGTGACTTTGTGTCAGAGACTGAAAATAGTTTATGCCTCAAACACTGATATAAAGTTTTAAAGAAACTACAGCCACAGAAACCTCCTTGAAGAACTTTGCACTGTAAATCAAACTGCTGATTAGATGAAAGGAAACCCATTGTTCAGTCACCTCAGGCTGAGGGAAAGGTATGCATCCACAAAAGGCCAAAGCCTCCAGCTGCCATCCCAGCTGAGTTTG
>VZTD01002387.1:816262-921404 GCA_013397725.1 Rhagologus leucostigma
GGGACCGAGGACCGACACCACCGGGAAGACCTGCGGAAGAGGATCATCGAGGCACCAGTGGGACCCATGGAGCGGTGATATTCTTTTTATTCTGTCTTTGTCACTCCTCGTCCCTCCCCGCCTTTTAACTATTTTTTCTTTCTCCTTTTCTTTTCTCTTTCTCTCATATTTAATATACAATAAAACCCATATTATTGTCACTGGCATATGGTCTTGTTTGCACCTTAATTCAGGCAGAGGAATTTCCAAACAACTTTAATAATAATAATAATAATTGGATCATAACACTTTGAAATGAATGCATATAGCAGAACTAGCAAAAAAAAATTAAGACATATTTTATATTTATAAACTTTGTGTCAAGTACTCTACTTTGTTCATTGGTTGTACTCTACTCTCTTCATTGGTTGTAAAGATTATTCCACATCTAGCTAAATAACTATCCAATAATTTTTTTTATTTCTCATATTCAGTCAAAATATTGCTCACCCATTATCTTTTTCAGTACTGATGTTTGCTTGTTGAGACATAAGGTGAATGGTTTTCACCACTGAAAAATGGTAGTTTTTTAAAAAAAATTCCTTTTGATGATGTAAGGGTATTAGATATGATAAGGGGCAGTTGAGAAATAAAGATCACCATTGTCACTATGAGACCAGCTCTCTAACCAACTTAGTTGTTATTTCACAGTAATAAATTATCATTCCTAATATGAAAATGCACCTCTCTCGTATCATCCCTGTTTATCCAGGTAATTTTTTTTTTGGCATGTCACTTTAAAGATTTCTGTTTCTTCTGTTCACTGTTATCAGGGTGCTCTAATGATCATCTCTGCATTTTTTTTTAAATTCTTCTTATAAAAATAGAAACCAAAAAAAATTTTCATCAATTGTAAGCTATCCTTCTGTTCATGTCTTTGTTTATTTCTGTCAAGGCTGCAATGTATTATATTTCTCAGCTATATGAAGTGGGAGAGAAGAGAAAAGGTTAACTTCTGACATCATTGAAACATATCCAGAACACACTTGCAGAAGTCTTGCAGAAGAAAGCAAGCTAAGTGAATACTAAATATTATTTTCAAATATATAAAAATGGTAACTGCAAATTTACCACATAGGATGTTTGCATTGTTGAATATCCTTCCTAGTAACTTGGCAAAGGTGAAGAATGAGGTGGTTTAATTAGCAACAAAAACAGCTAAGCATATTTGGGTTAATCAGGTCTCAAGGATATTGTGAAGAACTTCAAAAGGACTTTGGTGAACAGGCAGCCTAATTCTGGATGAAATAACTTGCACTGAAGGCAAAGTGGTGAATGTTGGAGGGAATAATATGACCTACTTGTGTATGTCTGAGTTCTAAATGAACTGCAACACAAATGAAAAAAAAATAGGCACCAACATTGATAGATCAATAAAAAGTCCTGTAGTGGAGGTCAAAAAGCAGATGGAATGCTTACCTCAAAGAGGATGCATATAAGATGACAGTGAAAACTAATACATCTCTCCTTGTAATGTTACTATTTGAATCAGACGTATATTACCAGCTAAAATACTGGTTTTGTTTCTGGTCACACCAGTGAACAGATGAAAGGAAAGAAGAAAGGAATTTCTAATTAGGTCTTGATACAAAATAGAAAGATTTAGCTTCTTCCTGTTACTCTTAAATCAGATTTACTACTATCAGTAATGTCTGCTCTGATTCAGATGCATGTTCAGTGATCAATGGGGCTCTGAAAAGAGGAAAATATGTTTCACTAAGAAGCTGATTGCAGCATGAATTATGGTCAAAGCTGGAAATGGAGATACACAAAACATAGGAGTGCTTTCTACACATTTCAGAACTGTGGCTCCATGGCTAGTTTGCCCAGGAGGAACTCATGCAGGAAGCCTTGAGTTCTGTATGTCAAGCATCAGGATTTCAGCTATAACTCAATTATCTGACTGTTTCTAATGGATGCAAATTCTGTCATATAATTCTGCTTAATATGTATATGCCTACTTCTCCTCACAAAGACACTATGATATGTTTATTAAAGTTAATGTTATACCCATCCTCAATGACAGTGGAATACTAACTTCTGAAAAGTGATATCTCAGCAGAATTTTCAAATAACATTTCATTGCCTTCTAATATAAGTGGTGTGACAATTATTGTGTACCCCCAAAAGATTGTTCAAGGAATGCTGAAATTTTTCAGAGTTTCGTGTGTTATTTTAAAATATGACCATTAATGTTGCTTGTTATTTGACACAGATGGTTTGTATTAACTGTTTGTAGTTATTTTCTTTCAATTTATTATTGACAGAGTTTTATAGTATTATAATGTTCTCTTTCATAATATGAAGAATCTTTTTACAAAAAAAAACCACCAAAAATTCAGGCATTATTAGTAATTACTGTGAACACTGTATTTTACAGCCTTTTAGTATCTGTTGTATAGAAATGCTCTTAATTTTTATCACTGAAGTCATAGTTAAAAACATGACAGCTAGTAATATTCTCTGCTCAAAACTAAGTAAATTTCCTAAACATTAACAACATGAAGGGCTAAAGAGCTGGTGAAAGATCTGGAGCACATCTTATAAGGAGCACCTGATGGAACTGGGGTTGTTTAGCTTGAAAGAAGGCTCAGAGGAGAGAGACCTTATTCTTCTTCATAACCAACTTGGAGTATGTCTCAAAGTGGGGGTCGATCTCTTCTCCCAAGTGACAAGTAATAGGATAAGAAGAAATTGTCTCAGGTTTTGCCAGGGGAGGTTTAGATTGTATATTAAGAAAAAATTCTGAACAGAAAAGTTTGTCAAGCATTGGAATAGTTTTTTTTTCAGGGAAGCGGCTGAATCCACATCCCTGGAAGTATTTCAAAGACATATAGATGTGGCACAGAGTGACATGGTTTAGTGATGGAATTGTCAGTGCTAGGTTAATAGTTGGATCCAACGATCTCAAAGGTCTTTTCCAACCTAAATTATTCTATGATTCTATGAAGTAAGTTAGTTTGACTGGCGAAGAGTGGTCTTCCTATCAGCCCTCCCCTTGTTTCAGCACCAGGGTGGAAACAGGTTGAGAAGGCAGAAGGAAGGCTGTGCCAAATCATCAGAATTTACAAACTGTACCATATCTTTCTTGTTAAACATTGTAAACTCAGAAATGTTAAGGTACTAGGCTTTCCAGCAAAGATAAATGTTAACTTTTCATAAACTTAGGAAGGTTGAAAAGATCTTTTTAAATTTGTCATTAAAAAATGATATTTTAACAAAACTTAAAGATTTTGCAGTATATTGTTCATTTTACTTATATGTGGTACTAGAGAAATATCTTGATTGCTCAGTGTTTTACTCTAATCTATTTCTACTTACATCTATTTGTATGTAACACTAATATTAATGTAAATGTTTCATAGTAAATATACAATTTTCATGTATTTTTCATATAAAAATAGAGGAATTTGTCCTGATTATAACAGGTTTTTGCATTGTTGTAAAGGCAATCTTCCACTTTAACTTGTAGTTCTTTATACATGTATTTGTTATTTATCTTCTCGACAGGAAGTACTAACAGTTTCTCAGAAACACAGGTTACTTTAGTTTGGATTGCAGTAGTTGACAAATTCAGATAAAAGATGGTTAGCAAATTTCCAGTGAAGCAATTAAACTGTAATATACCTGTTTACTAAAAACAAGGGGTTTGCGTATTTTTTTTTTTTGCGAAGTAGTTCAACTTTTACAATCTTTTAGTGATTTAGATTTTTTTCAGTGCAATCATGCAGCCCCACAAGACCAAGACAGCCAGGACTTCCAGCCTCTGCAATAGGGAGGTAAGATCTCAAAAACACTGAAAAACTCAGGAATTTTGAGTTATTTACGGCACAGACAGATATCCTAGCAGGAAAGCATTAGGATAAGCTCACAACTTTGGGACACACCAGAGAGTCAACCAGTCCAGGGTGGGTGGTGTAGAAGGTCCAACAGTCATAGCTTTGGAATAGCTAGCTATGCCAGGACTTTCATGCACTCGGGCTTCAAATCCTTTAGAAAGTGTAATCCAGCCAGGACCCTTAGATCTGTAAGGGGTAGCCCTCGAACTTAAATTTCAAATTTCAAGTGTACCCAAGCTCTGTACTGCAGGGTGACCATTCCAGACTCAGAATGGAATGGAGCTCAGAAAACCCCTAAACATATCTGACATCTTGTCAGTTTTATAGTTCTTCACCAAGCAGTTGTTCTCCAAGGACAGTATAAGTGGTATATCAATATAGAGAGATAGAGATATATGTATGTATACACATACAATATATATACATAGATAAAAATCTATAATATATATTAAAGGCAGCCTGAACTTTATTATACAATGATGGAATACATCTAAACCATTTCCAAGTATTTATCTGCAGCAGTCCTAAGCAGTTGATGTCTGATTAGAAAGTAACTCCTTTATTTAAGGTAAATATGTTGCTTTACTGTGTAGCCCTAATGGGAATACCCTGCCAAAATGAGTCTCCAGTCAGGAAAGATAAATGAATCATAGGCACAAGCTAATTTATCACATATGCAGTTAAATTTTCTCTTTTATATTTGTGAATATTGAAGATTAGTTCTGTAAGAAGAGCCAAGGCTATTTTTTTTCTTTATTATCAATTAAATTTCTCAAATAATTTATTTTTCTTTGATGGTGGACACAAAAGACTGACACCCAAATATGGTGGCAAGCATCAGAACTTTATTATCCCACAGTACAACTTTTTATACATTTTCTCTGTGTCATGTGCATAACATGCACTCCGTTTTGCATTATAATTGGCTAACAAACTATGTACACGTGCCTTCTATCCTTTTCTAATTGGTCACAAATCAATCTGCTTTTTGCTGTAAATGTCAACACACGTCCGCATTCTATACTCCTTCTCTCTCAAAGTTGTTTATCTGTCTTGTTCAAGGACATAGTTGTATCCCATCCAGGCTCAGGCTGCCAGCAGCCCATTCCTGTCTTCCCACATTTCTTATTTAAGTAAAGCTTTAGCAAAGCTTTTCTGATCCAAACAAAGTTTTGTCGGTTTTTTTTTGAAGAGTGTTTCATTGCTGTCTTAAAGATCATACAGCTAGCTCAATTATAAGTGCTCAAAAGAGAAAACATATTTTGCTGGGCATAGTAGTCATTACTTTGGATCTAATCAGAGGTGGTGATGTGGTAGTTTAAGAGTTAGGGGGAAAAGTGCAGATCAGAGTAGACTATGAAGGGAAATTTTTTTAATAAGAGAGAAGCAGCAACAGATATTTGGTTTTTTTTTTACAGATATGTATGATGAGGAAATACATATCAATGCCTCATTAATGTTCTCATTTCACATACCTATTCAGTCTCATGCAATGAAAAACTACAGGCTTTAGTCATATAAAAGAAAATATTAAAACCTTATTATCCGAAATACTTTATTTTGAAAATCTAAAATAAACAAATAAAATCCCCCTGCGATTAAACTGAGCAGGTGACTTCAGCTGGGAAAGGTCAAAACTCTCACATGGTAGGGAAAAGCTGTTGTAAAAGTCAAAGAATTTCAAATCTTACAGAATTTTGAAATTTCAGTGTCTACCACATCTGAGACAAAGAAAACAACTAGGAATTTTCCATTTAATCCTGCAAAATCGGAAAGACTAGGCCCTTGTGCTTTGAGAAATCTAAAGCAAGAAATAAACAAATAAATTGATTAATAATAGTCTCAGAGCTAGCAAATTATACGACCAGTTCTTTTTCCATTTCAGATATGACTCTGAACTGGCTCAAATATTTTGTTCTCCGTGTTTATAGTGCATTCTGTGTTTGTTCCTTGATATGACACAGATCCTGGTTTTTTCACAGTAGTCTCTTAAATGTATCAGTGTCATTTTTCATCTTTGTGAGATGAGGAAACAGAGAAACAGAAAAGAGAGTGAGAAGACCATCTGATATTAGTATTGATGTGAACCTTTGAAAAGACTTGCTGTAAGGTTCTAAATATGAAGCAACAGTGCCTCTGTTCCCTTCCCACCAGCAATTAATTTCTTTATAGTGGATATTGTTTAAGAGATAACCTTAGCAAGGAGTCAGTTTAAGGTTGCTTAGGTGGATTCGTTACTTGATTTTAAAAATAATCAGACAAGCCAGAACAACTTGTTTTCTTGCTGAACATGAGACTTAGAAGAACTTTTATGTAGTAGTCTTTGTCACTTAGTACATTAAAATGTACAAATCTTGCTTTTGCTAATATTTAGAAACTTCCTATTTCTGCAGACAGTCCAGATGGTAAACTTATTTTCTCTAGAACTTGGTAAAAGAAAATGGAAAGAAATGGGATGAAAAAAGTCTGAGTAAATTAATTTAAAATTTATAATGAGCAATTTGCAGATAGTTTTTCTCTGATAGTTGCTCATATGTCTAGTGCAGAAGAAGATAAGATATGATTTTAAAATTTGCATTTTAAATATACTAATAAGTGATAGCTAACAGACCTTGGAGGTCAAGCCTTTATGCAGAAGAGGCATATGGCATATTCCTGCTTAAGATCAATTGCTTTTTCTGGTTTAACAAGTACATCCAAAGTACTGCTGTGGTAGCATCATGCTGGCTACCATGCCTGCCTCTTTTGGGGGACCAACACCGATGCTCTTACATTGATTTTCTTCAGTGGTTACTTTCTTTTCTAGTCCTTGTATTGCAAGATAGCTGAACATCTGTTAGGAAACAGAGTTCTCTAACACTTTCTAATGGTGTCATGCTATTTCCTTTAATGAAATTTCAGATAAATGACTGATTTCATTTTTACTTTATGGTGCATCAGAATAGCTACTGGTAGGTTTGGTAGCCAGCCATAGCCCATGTTTCTATTATCAGCATTTAATACCATTTCATGACACCATATGCAAGTAATGAACCTTTCTATTGCGATATTGATAGCAATAAGATGACTTAAAATGCAGCGGTATGAGTATTTCGTGCACTAAACTCTACTATGGTAGCACTTATTTTCTGAACAAAAACACTTTGCAGCATGGAAGTGTCACCTCTCACCATTCATCATGATCTTTTTAATAGTATCTCCTGTTGACCTGATCATCTGGACTGCCTACTCCAAACCCTGTACAGTTTTGCAGCCCATTAATTTTGCAAATTTTAATTGTGTCTAAAGTTTTGACAGCTTTAATTTTCCTGATATCCTGGAGAGGTCTCATCAAAAGGTGGCAAATTATTTAAATTACTGCTGCAACTGGTGTGCTGTGTAGGACTGCAGAAATGGGAAGAGAGGAAGACCAAAAAAAAAAAGGTTAAAAAGTTTTTGTCTGAATCTAAATGCAAGTTTAGGGTTAAATAGTGACATTAGGCTCAGCCTTCAGAAAGAGATAGCCCTTAATTGGTATTAGTCTCCATGACACTATGTTGCAAACGTTTCTTTTCAGATCCATTTCCTCTGGCAATTTCTCTTCTGATGTGTTGTGGATGAAGCAATTTAGTATACCTACAACACAGAGTTAGCTCAACTAAGCCAGAAAAAAATTAGCGAAGCTTGTTCCTCTATTTTTCTCGTTCCCAGTCACTGTGTACTTCATTAACAACATTCCTGGGGTTAATCAGAGCTTTTTACTCTGAACCATTGTAGTTAGTCATCACCCCTTCTGGGCACAATTGAACAAATCTAAAATAAGGCAATGCACTAACATTTTTTGTAACAACTTTCAAAATGAGAGGAACAATATATATAACCTTCTTGAGAAAAGGAAGTGAGTACTGTTCAAATCAGGTTAAATGTATGTGTTTTGGGCATTAATCTCTTAAAAGCCAGTCTGGCTTATATCCAGATGTTTCTGTACCATTTTGTACAGGTGACATACTTAGTTCTCACACATCACAGAAGAAAATCAAAGCCAGAACAATGCTTACTGAAGACTCTTGGTTTTGTCTTGCCATGTTTTTTAATTCTTTGTCATTGGAAAGCTTTGTCCTAATCTTTCTTGAGAGTCTATAACCTCCAAGTTCCTTTTTTGACATCACAGTTATTTTTCTGCCAGTGCAGTTTAATATGCACAGCTACTGGAGCTTCAAAGTCATCAGTTGACAAGCTGGTGTTTGAGATATATATGTTAACTGCAAGGAGGGAGAAAAACTCCCAGTTCAAAGGAACCAGAAAATAAATGCTCTGTTAATCAAGAATGATTTAAAAAGCAGCCTCTAAGTACTTAAAATAATAGAATCATCCTGTTACAGTGGCAACCATTTCAATACAAAGTGCTTTGATTTGTTTTCGTTAAACAAATGCACTTTGTCTCCTTGATTAAGTACTATAAAAATTAAAAAAAACTGCAGCCATTTTCATGTCTTTTATTTGAAATTAAAGATGGTTTTTAATAGACTATTTAGAAGCGTGTTAAAGATACGGTTGAGAAATTCCACTTGTACTGATGCATACTGACATTTTAAGGCATGAAAAGGTATCAAAATGGTAGAATTAACTTTTTAAAAGTGCACAAGCATTCTCTTAAAGTGGTGACCGTTGCTTCCTTGTGTAAATCATAATTAACATGTTTCACCGAGCAAGCAGGAAATACTCTCTGACATACTATTAAAGACTGAAAGTTCACTGGAGAATTACACCTTCTCATTTCACATGCACTGCTTGTGTTCCCACTGCACACCTCTTCCATCCACATTGCTGGTCTAAACCACACGGCATCAGTCCTCTTCTAAGGGATATCAGGTAAGGTAAAGTCACGTTATCTTTCTATAAGCAGTTTTTCTTTGGGGACATAAAATCCCTTAAAACAGAATATGCAGTCACTTGATCTTCCTGATAGTAATGTAGAACATATGTTGTTTGATCTCATCTTCTTCACAAAAAAAAAGGAAGAGGAGTAGTAAGTACTATGAAATGGTCAGTTATTTGATTAATGGTATTTGAATAAAAGATCCTTTGGAGGATCTGTCCAAACATCAAGTCTCTTCTACTAAACTCCAGAAAATCCTTTAGTACTATGGCCTGAACTTTTTTTTTTAACCTTAATTTGTTTTTACCTTTATGGTCTTTACTCTTTTTTTTAAGGTTTTGTTTTTTTTTCCAAGCAGGATTAAGTAGGTTGGAACTCCTGTGTCTCCCATGAAATGAGCAAGCATCCTAATTCTGGAAGTAGAAAAAGAAAAAACGGACCATTATTCCTTCTCTGAAAAATTAGCAACCATTCGGAACACCAGAAGCTCTTTTGCCATAATCTCTTTAGCCAATATTTTTTATCTCCAGTCCTTTTCTTTTCTGCTTTATCTCCCACACTATCTGCTATAGACACATCTGTCAAACCCTATAATAAATTTAAAATGTAGCTTCAAAGAATATTTCTGTTAATACCTTTCATCTCACTTTTATGTGAGATGAGTTTCTTCCTCTTCACTGACTTCTTCAAACCTCCAATACTGTTCAAAATTATACTTGTCTCAGCTTTCCAAGCTCTTATCTTGTACCACACCACTACTGTGCCAAGGATGATAAGTTTTATCAATCTCATTATATCTGTCCCACAAAAGTTTCTGTGCTTCTTGCTATATTGCATTTCATTTACCCTAGTTCGTTGACACTATGACTTCACGAGTTTTCTTTCAGAATCTCTTTGCTGCTTTGACACTTAAAAGAAATCAGTTGATGAAGATTATTAGCTTGTAACATAGACAAACAAAAATATGCACTAAACCAGACCAATTAACTTGCATGCTCATAATCTCTTAGCATTAGTGTTCAGTACATGATCTTGGGAATGGAGAGCTGCACTAGAAAGCAAATGTAACTTATGGCTGTGGTGGGATACATTCCTTAAGTTGCAAATTTTATTTAAAGTAGGTAGATAATTTTGAATGGGATCACCTTTCATAGTATAACTAGCCTTCAGCATTTACAGGTCATTACTTGTGAAGATTTTAGATGACTATTTACCTTACATTTAGTGCACACCAAGTACCACATAGAGTTTTCATGTGGGAATCAAACTCAAATATGTAGTAAGATTAATCAAAATCTACCAGGGGAAGAAAGCAAGGGCACCTTCAGCACAAGCAAGCTTTTTAAAATAATGGACATGAAAAATAAACGTCAAAGGTGACCCTGGAAATTGAGTCGCTGCTCAAATTAGAATAAACTAAAAATCTGCTGTGAAATGTAAAAAACATAAATACGGAAGTCAAGAAAAGAAATCGGAAGTTTCAACACCTTAGACTTAAAAAAAAAAAAAAAGTAGAGAAATAGCTACAACAACCAAGCCTGGCAAAATATATTATTTAATTATTGAAAGTTATAGTGGCTAAAATCGTTTATAATACAAAAAACATATCTTGAACAGTAAGAAACTGTTAGCCATTTCTATTAATGGAATCTGCTGGAATAATTTTAAAGAAGTGAAAAAACTAACGGAAAAAAATTTCAGGATATGTTCAGCATCATGGCCTTCAAATTAGTTGCGTAGTTTGTTGGAAAAACAATGAAGCTTTTCTTTTGTCATTGAGTGAAATATCTAACCTGGCCCTCAATCAATGTTTGTCCTTGTAAAGAGTTGCTGACAGACAACAGATATATTTGATTTTATATAAACTACAGGGAATTAATTTTTGTAAATAAGAAAATACAATTTTCAATGTAAGTGTGGAAATAGAATTAATAGATACACTATTTCTGCAAAACAAGAGCTTGCTTGAGAGAAGTAATAGAGTGTGGTATAAACACTGTGATTCTCAGATGTCGCTAAAACAGCTAAGCCTAATATTTTTGCTGAGAAGCTGATACACTTGCTGTTGAAAAATCATTCATAGCAGATTGAAAGTGGTAATTGCATCCTGCACTGAAGATTTTGTGTAGCACATTTTCCCACTGCTCATATTCTAGCTAAACAGAGGTGGCATCACTGTGGTTTCATCCTTTACCACCTGACGACTTTATACTATGATCCACTTAATGGCCATTGTTTCAGTCATCCAGAATACTTAAGAGTCACTCTAGGTGACAGTATACCCTGAAAGATGGGGAAAACTACATCAAGAAGAAATGCAAAACCAGCATAAGGAAGGTAGCAGCAGCTCTCTGCTTACAGAATATATATACAGAAAAGATTAGAAGCTTTTGTCTTAATCAGTCATTTAACAGGTTGTCTTGCCGTAGTTTCTTTAATATAAGTATGTATTTCTTACTTTAAATAAAAATATTTTGTTTGAATTGACTATTTATGTGCTATTTAGAATATGAAGTCAAATGGTACAAAATGTGTGAGTATTAGAATATTAACTTAATTGCTCTTTAAAACCGTTTTAAAATTGCATAGCTAGAAACATTGGGGGATTTTTATTTTTAATGACAGATGTAATTTATAAAAACCATGTAGACAGTCATTAATGCCAATATGTGTCTAGTTGCTCTTCTTTGACAGATGGAGATAAAAGTTTTATTTAAAAATACTGGAATTGGGCTTAAATTTTGCAATAACAAAGAAAGTGATTAGGCTTAGTCTAAAAATGTTGTTAATCCATTATGGCATGTGTCAACTCTTAAATTACATTAGATTGCATCATCTGTAATCAGCTACATTAGATGTTTTCTCTCTCTCTCACTACCTGCCTACATAAAATGGTCAACTCAAAAATAGCTGCATTCAGTCATTATGTTTTGAACTATAATGCAATAATAGTGGCTGTACATTTAAAGATATAACTTTTCTGATGAAACCTTGTTACTAATTAATCACTGATCAAAATATGTCTATTAATGTTGTTTCTGTTACTGTAGTACTGTGAGTGGCAAGGGGAGCTTTTCTGTGATTTCAATTGAAATGGTCAGTAGTATCAGAATAATAGTGCCCATGAAAAGTAAACTACAGAGAAGGTTGAACTGCAGGGATCTACCACTCTTTCTCCTAAAGGCAGATTATTACTTACAGCATTTTTTTTCTTTTTTTCATTGTTTTATTTTTGTTTTTAATTTTACTCCAGTGACCATTTTTTTCAGTTTTATGTTACTAACTGTTTAATTTTGATAATTAGTCCAGGCTCAATTATGGACATAGATCCCACCTGCATGAAAGTAGAAGAAAAATTGTCTATATCTCAGCCAACAAATTCAAGAGTATGATTAAGCTCAGTTACCTTTAGCTGCCTAAAACTAGACTTCTAGGTTAAGCTTTGCTGTGTATGCCAAACTAAGTTCCCTCTGTGAATTCTGGAATGTGATGCAACTCCACTTATTTAGGTATCTCTCCAGTTCAACTAGAGAGGGACCAAAGATGACTGGCTTAGAACAGGTGTTAAAGCCAAAAAAAAAAAAAAAAAAGAGGACTGAATAATCAAAGATGCTGGACTAGGTTTTAGGCATGTGGATTCTCCTTGGACATGTTGGACATCAAGAATCTGTAAGACTAAATGTAACCTGAGTATGACAGCCTAGACAGCTAGCATTAATTTGAAAATTATAGATTTCAATGACATTTAGTGTGGAATTCAATTTACCTACCTATAATCTTTATAAACACTTACATATGCATGGGTTTCCTTTTTTGGTTACAGACAGTAATAGGCACTTTTAGAACAAAATTCATCTCACCTTTAAAGAAGAAAATAAGTGAAGTAGCTTAAAGAGAAGACTAGGAGCTCTGAGTCCCAGCTGACAGCTAAATATTTGTATGAAATGTCAAGTGACAGGCAAAAAATTTTAGAAGTCAACATCTTTGGACTAGAAAAACAAACCAGTGTAAACAAATCAGAGGCACCTTTTAGAATACTTCCTTTGAACTTATTAAGAGGCAAAGCAAACTTTCTCCTATGTGCCAGTTTTGATTCACCAGGCTAACCACAGGCTATATGGGCTGTGCCGTTACCACCACCTTCACTCCCCCAACATTACGCTGTGTGCCTGCACTCAGAAGAATTCCAGAGAGATTTCATTTCAAACAGCAAAGCAAAGGATGAATGTCTTTCTTGCTTCCCTACATATGCTATGCAAACACTGTAGATGACCTTCCCTGTTTTTTGCAAAGGACTAGAAAGAGACCAGGCCATAGCATTTAATAGAATATGGTAATAGAGAAATTTAGTCTAGGTCACCAGCAGTTTGAAGATTGTGGTCTTCTGAAAGTAATTTGCTACCTCTGAAGTCACCGAAAGTTATGATAATAGAGGATAGTTCATGTTTATAAACATAAAACTGATTACGAGGAATATTTATTGGAAGGCTATATTCCCATCTTTTGAATATATTAGCAACATATTTTGGATTTATAAAGTCAAATACACAGGTGACTTACACCAACACAATGTCAGCAAAATATAAAGTATTTATTCATTTTAAAACCGCATCATATTTGTTCCTTATTGTTCTCTGAATTTGGCTTTTTTTCCTTTTTGAACAACCTAAATTAGTTTTTATACAGAAAAGCTTTGTTCCATAGCATAAAGATACTTATGCATATATTAAGAATTAATATAAACAAGTTTTGAAACAAAGATCAATAGCTAAATATGCGAGAAACTCATTTTCAAAAGAAACAAGAAATATAACAAGACTGCATGGCAGTCAACACAGAATGTCAATTTAGTGTCTCGACAGCAAGTGTAATAGAAGTCTAACCCAAAAAGGAAGAAAGGTAAGAAGCTTAACCTTACTGGAGTGCTGCTGTGATAAATAGAGTCTTCTCTGCAGTTATTCCAGCTAGGCTCAGGGTACCAAAAAGGAATGTTGCATTACTCTACACTTTAAAATATTTTTATTTTCTCTCTAGAGTTTTTCATAATTTGAAAAAGAAAATGTTCAATTTTAATTTAGATTTGCTTTCTGGTAGCCTGATTAAGCATTTAACTATATTTAGTCTCCGATTTGTGCAAATAAAGACTTGTTATCAGAAAGTCAATTCAACACAGTGAACTTAATAAATTACTAGTTTCTATTTATTTTTTCTCTCTTTTGAAAAATAAATAAATCAGTAAACACACTTAAAACTCTAGAGTCCTTCTAAAATCATCTCAACTCACCCCTAAATTCGTAACTGTTAAGTTGGAATCCAGCATTTTCCAAATTATAACACTTGACTTGAAACCTGAACATGCCACAACTTCATTGTGTCTGGGAGTGAGCAAAAGACAAGAAACAATGTGGAAAAAAAGCTTAGAGGAGATAACTGAACAGGGACAATGAAGGAGAACAGAACAGTGGGTGGAGTGTAACAGAACAAAGAGAAAGAGGGCACTGCTCTTGCCTGCAATGAGAGACATATAGATCATTATTTTTAAAAGAGCGTGAAAAAGAGGGCAAAAGAAAGACCTAGAGAAGAGTCAAAATGAAAGAAAGGAATAAGTAAGTACAAAATATGTGGGGGACTGGAAGAAAGAAAAGTCACTAAAGTCCAAATTTACACTTCATAATAAATAAATTTTAAAAGGTTGCTGAATTTATCAATACAGTTTAAAACTCACATACACTAACAAAGGTTAATAATCCTGGGACTGTTCACTAACGTTGAGGCTGTGTAATGTGGACTGGCTCGTATACATTCTTTGATGTGCCCTTACCTTCCTAGAGAGAGTAGCAATGTCCAAATATGCCTATTAGGAATGTTTCCTTACTCATGCTTCCTCCTCAGTGGTGCCTGAAAAGAACCAGAAGTGTTTTTATGAGCTGAAATGATTCTACAGAACTTAATAAAAATTTATCAATAGACATGGTAGCTAATGTCCACTAATGTTCTTTTGTTATTCTCTAATTGACCAGCACAACTTCAGTTACAAAATCCATGAGATTCTCTCTACGATGAATCTGCCATTACAAAGAGATTTTTCAGCCGTGATGCACTGACCATTTACATATCTGAATGTAAAGTAGTAGATCCAGTGGTATTGTTAATCTCAGTAATGTTATGAATAGGTCTATAAATCTTAGTTTTTAAAAACTAAGATGTGTATTCTAAAATGAATTTAAAAGTTCACACAATCAACATTTTTGTGAATGAGAATTTTTTTCCATATTTTGAACTAAATTCATTTTAGCATCAAAACTACTGTGACCTCAAATTGTATTGTGAGAAAATAAAAAGTTTTTCATATTCTGTCACAATAGTGAAAAGTAAAGCTCCCAAGCATGACGAAGAAGCCAAATTGTGGAAAATTTTAATGAAATATGTGACAAAACTAGTTTCCATCTTTCTGTGACGTTAAAGGAGATTCACTTCATCTATTTCTCCTCAAAATATACAATGTCATAAGTGAAATTTGATAAGAATCCATTAGCTCCCTGCACTACACAACTCTACAAGAAGTTATAAGAAATTTCCTGTGTCTGGGCAGAGGCTGCACTGATTTCCCTGGAGCTCTGTGTTAGTGGGTCTTGAAAATTGTTTCCCTATACAACTGCCTATATCAAAGTTACCCGGCTTTAGGTTCTAAAAATATACACTTGTTTTAAAGATAGTCACTTCTCCATTTTTAAAATTGTTTCCTGTAGTAGTTTCTTCCAGCAGCATAAAACTTCAGCCACACTGCATTGCAGATAATTTAACGGTGCAAATGAGTATTTCAGAAGTAGAAACAGAATGAATTTTCTTTTTCAGGGACTGTGTTAAAAAAACTGAGTTATTTGACTAGGCAGTAATTCATCAAATTAATTAGTAGTATTTTTTTCTAATTTAAGAACTGGAACAGAAAATAACCAAAAAAAATATGCAAAATTTAAAGCAAAAGGAAGATGTGTTTTAAGAATACTGTCTGAAAAAGAACAAAAAGAAACATTCCAAATGACAGAAACCAAGCAAATAAGGCAAAGTCCCTACTTTTATCATTTCCATTTCAGACACCTTTTCATGTTAAATATTTTTCAGTTGTTCACGTTCTGGAATTTACTCTTGTGTGTATAGAAACTGGGTGCATATTTTTACTTGAGTCTGATTTTTGCACTTCTGGGCCACTGCACATCAGGATTTTTCATGCCTTTCTACAGCCATCATAAGATAGATGAGATATGATTAAGTACAGTCAAGGTGAAGACTTGGATTAAAATTTACCAAAGGGTTAAACACTGTGTTCTCATCACCCAGGTTTAGACAGATAACTCTGACAGCACTAAATTCTGCATAAGGGAACTCTTCAGTGGAAACTCAACTGTCACTACCTGTTCAGCCACTTCCGTGCTGCTGTAAACTTTCACTTCCCATTCAATATCTAAACTGGAAGATGAAAAAAACCCCGGTGATTCAGATTTTGCAATAAGACAATGAAAGTTCAAGCACAGCACAGCCAGCTTAGTTTCAGATGACAGCCCCTACTGTGGGAGCTATGTGCAGGAAGTTCTACACAAAATGAAAAGCAAGAAGATAAATCTCTTTAAGTTCTAATATGTTCACTCCCCCAGACTTCTGGCCCCCAAGCTTGCCTTCTGCTAAGCACAGCCTAAGGACATTGCTACCCATGTTACAGCCTGAGGGGATAGAGAGGATGTGACCATCAGAAGTCCACAGAAGTAGCCAACATCAAAAAAAAAAAAAACAGCCAAAAGTTTTCAACATATGTAGGCCATCAAGAAAAATTGTACAATTAGCCATTCTGCAGTTCGTGCTAGTTGAAAATTGCATTAACAGGCTGAAGAGGGAGGCCTAGTTTCAGCAAGTCTCACTACTGGTGTGGGAAATCAATATAGAGACATTAAGGATACAGGTACACTTGAGCTGCTGCAATAACCATAACGCATTGTGGTGTGGTGCTAGTGCTAACAAAATATGGATATGCATGACAGCTCACCACCACAGTACACAACTTCTCTGTCTTCTTTTACAAGGTCCACAAACCTCTATAAAATAGGTAGAAAAGAGGGAGGTCTTGCACAGTTTTTGTCTATATTAGTTAATTAATAATTAAAGGAGCGTATATTTTCACACCTTTCCTGTCAACATTTTTAAAAGAGGAAAGATCAGGTCATCAAAATCATAGGTATATGGGTGCCAGAAATGAGGACATAAACAGATATCTCCAGGAGAAAACCTCTATAAACCATAAATGGTTGCATCTATGGTGCACCTAAAATTATTCTAATGAAACAGATAATTACATTTTTTCATTTTGTTATGACTGAAAAAATTACTGTAGATTAGCAAAAACCTCACAAATATGATATGAATTTTCCAAATACCTGCATAACTGCTGCAAATCCAGAGCTAGCGTTAATTGGCACCGCTTAGGTGAGGATACTGATGAAGTTGCAGCCCCATTGCAATTACTGTTAGCTCTCAAGAATTGCAAACTCACCTAGAAAGCTGAATATCTGTATATGAATGCTAAAGTAGTTCTCAGCAAACCGTTACAACAAACCAGCAAGTAATATATAAGAAACCTGATAAAACCAACTTTGATTTTGGTGTGGTTTAGGAAGGGTATTCTCTAATTTAGTGCTCCTGCTTAAAACCACATGCTGCTTTCTTGCTTCCCTCTTTCCCTTCCCCCTCACCCCTGCCATGGGCTGGAGAAGAGAGTTGGAGGCACAGAAGATAAAAATCATGGGTAGAGATAGGAACAATTTACTGGAAACAGGAAGAAGTTAAGAAAAAGTATCATTAACAACAAATATATTAATAACAAAAGTACGGGAAAGAGAGAGTGATTCATATGTCAGAACATTCACCATGGAGCCTGCAACCTGACTGCAGCCCTGCTGACCCAACCAGAGGAGAGCCCTTCCTCATGGAAAGAGACTCCCTTTCCACTGCCTCTGGCAATGAAGTGAGGTGGTGTACAATAATCTCTGGGTCCTAGTCATGTCCCCTCACGACTACTGCAAAAGATAAGCCTGTCCTGCCTGGAACCAGGACAGCTTTTAAAAAGAACCAAACAAAACAAACTTGGACCACTGGGCCATAAGACTAAAATCAAAACAGAAAAGTAACTGGCACCTGAAAAATAGCAGAAAATATGGCATAGCAATATTGCGGAATGGATTATATACACTTTGATTTTTATGCCTTCCCTGCATAAAAAAGGGAGAATTTGTTTATTTGAAAATGAACATTGATCAACTAAATTTAATGCAGGAATAAAAATTAAAAGACATCCTACCAAACAATAATCGAATACAAAATTCTAACAAGTGTTATCCTTTGCTACTATTTTAGAATATTGAAGATCCTTTACTCCTTAAAAAGGAAATAAATATCTTTCATATTAAGTTCCAACACAGTAAACCAGTTTAAATCACTTCAACAAGAACACAACTTCAATATGCACTGTTAGGCCATTTTCCATTTTTTTGTGTGAATGTCAAGTTCTGCACATAGCTGATAAATCTCACAGCAGCATTCCTTTCCCAGTAATCATGCCTTAGGCAAGGCCTGTGTGGACAAAAAGAAAGGTTTAAAATATGTTCTATTTCCTAAGTTTTCTACTCTCTACTCTTAATAAGCTACCATGCCTTGAGACTTCCGAAGTCCACATGGTTTTCAATCGTCCTTGTGAACGTGTAGGTTATACTTAACCAAACAATACTGAAAGGTGTATCTAAGCAACAAACAAATTCTTGATTTGCAAAAACAGCCTTTAAGAACTATATCCACCAGAACATACAATAAACAAATCCTCTTTCCATTACTAAAATACTTGTGTGGTATACTTGAATAACAGTAAACTTCTGAAGACATTAATTACACTTTTATCAGTCTTGAATTTAATTTTTGAAAAGAATCAAAACCATTATGCTTTGCATATATTTTCTTTTAGTTTGGATTCTAAATTGGATTGTACAACATGATCTACCAGTTCTTAGGATCAATACAATACATTTGTCACTTTTGTTTTTTTAATTTATGCTTATAATCCCATAGTACATATTGAAAAAAGGAGCAGGAAGAAAAATAAGGATCAAAACCAATGTAATTACTCAGTAGTTCCAGTTTTATACATACAGAAAACCAATCTTATTTCCTTCTCCATGCCTTTTTCTGTCTCACTGAGGCAGAAATCTCTGTTCTATAATGTTCCTTTAAAATAATATACATTGCAATATTCGAGTATGTTTTCGTTTTTCTTAGTTAATAGTTCAACTCACAGCCAAACATCCATCAGCACAGTAATTTAGTATAAATTCCCACATCAACAAGACACTTAAGGCACATTCAGTTCACTGTTCTATGAATATATCTTGAATTCTTTTATACCTTATTTAAAGGAAAGTAGGAGTTGAGCTAACATTTGGTCGGCAGATGATGTATGCAGCAGCCTACAATATGTGTTTAAGAAGTACAAAGATTCTTGGAATAAACACTGTAACTTTTATTTTTAAACACTCATATTTTATGATTGGAAACAGAATTCCATAAGAGGAGGTTCAAGACAGCAATATTACGAGTGGAACTAAGGACTTTAACTGAAAGGTTAATTCATTGTGAGAATATCGCAGGAGTTAGCAGAGGTGGTAAGATACTGAAAAATATCTGTGGGCCAGTCAATGATTTCTTCCACATGTTCAGTCCCTCTTCCTCCAAACAGGAGTCAGTATATAGACCACAGCCATGAGCAGTGTTTTTCAGAGATGACTGAAAACCTCTGTGCTCTCAGGGGTAAAAAGCTCTTCATTCGTGATCATACAAAAAGCAATGAGGCTTTCAGGAATTTCCTAGCATTAGGAGTACATCTTTTGTGAAGTGATCTTGAGGCATCAGAGTTCAACAAGAATGTTGCTATTTTGTGGAGGCTTTACAGTACAGTTGTGTAGAAAGACATTTGTATTTGGGGGAGAATACAGAAAATAATGTCTAGTGGCTATTTGGAGGTTGAATAAGACACAAAACCTGATCATTCAAAAAAAACCAAACAAACCAAAATGTCTTGCATGGGGAAAGATCCAGGAGTAGGAGATAATAGAGATGATAAAATAGAATTTAACCGAGGAGCTTGTATCCTATGCCTTGGTGTTCAGTAGGAAGATTTCCCAGTAATTGTCATAAGAAAAGTCTAGGTAAAGAATGTGCCAAAGCCTATGACATTTTGAATGCATTTAGATGCCTATTTTTAAATATGCAGCAAATTATATTTTACTGCAGAAAAATAATTTTAATCAGCTTAACAGGCCCTCTGCCTTACTAAATTATCCAGTCATCGTCTCACCAAAAGATGAAACAAATGCTGTTTTCCAATATTTTGAATTAAAACAGTACTTTAAACATAAACTAGCTCAGAGTCATGTTATATAAGGTTCTTTTCATCTTACAACAAAACTGAAAAAAATTAAATGAGAAGCAATGATGCATAAGCTCAATATATTCCTACAAACTAGGGGTATGTTAGCTTTGCCTTGTTAAATATTTCTTAAGCAATTTTTAATTGACAACATATGTTGAACATCACATAGCAATGTGTGCAAAGCACTTTACATCTGTCATACCCTCCTGAAGCTAATCCCTCTTTCATGTGCTAGCTTTCTTTGTATTGCTGCAGGCTTTGTTTCTGTTTACTATCTTTCAAAAGGAAGAGAGAAAAAACCAAGCTTGCTGTCAGTGAGAACAGGCTTATTTTACAACGATTCTAATTCTATTAGTCTTTTGACTGGCTATCTGCTAAGAAATCATTATAACCAGGCAATGATTTACACAGAGAGAAAAAGTCAAATTCCATTTCTTTCAAGGTGAGAGAAATTTAATTTCTTTTCAAGGCTTAACGATGGGCAAATGGTGTCTGACAAATTTGGTGGCCTTCAATGATGGGGTTACAGTATTTTTTTTGGTAACAGAAAAGTGTCTGGTGTCTTCTAACCAGATTTGCGCAAAATGTTTGACACGGTGTCACACAACACCTTTATGTCTAAACTGGAAAGACATGGATTTTATGGATGGACCATTTAATAGACAAGGAATTGGCTGGATGGCTGCACTGAAATAGTTGTGGTGAATGGCTCAGTGTCCAAGTGGAGACCAGTGACAAGTGGTGTTCTTCAGGGGTCAGTATCAGGACTGGTGCTGTTTAACATCTTTTCCAGAGACATGAACACTGGGATTGAGTGTACCCTCAGCAAGTTTGGGGATGACACCAACTTGTGTGGTCAGACAGACTGGAGAGAAAGGATGCCATCCAGAGGGATCTTGACAGTCTTGAGAAGTGGACATGTTCACATTTTGTTAAGTTTCACAAGGTTAAGTGCAAAGTACTGCACCTGGGTTGGGGCACTCCCAAGTACAAACACAGGCTAAGAAGAGAATGGATTCAGAGCAGCCCTGAAGAGAAGGGGTCTTCTGTGTCTATACCACAAACTGTAATCACTGCTGACTGGATACCAGATTTTCAATATGGTATGGATCTCACTTGCAATGATGCAGAGATCGGGTCAGAGAAAAGACAGAAAGGGCTGAGTGTGGGGAAGCTGAAAATCTTTCTCTGAGTGCCAAGAGTGCAAAAAGGCTTGGGTTACATTGTTACCATTACAATGGTGAGATACATGGTCTTCAAGAAAGGTGGGAAGGGGAGATGATAAAGAAGAGTTGACCTTTATGTGAGAGAGCACTTAGAGTGAATGCAGCTCAGCCTGGGGGTTGATGAGAAGCCATCAAGGAACTTACAAGTCATGATAAAACACAGGAAAGACGAAAGTGATACTATAATGAGTGTCTGCAGTAAGCCACCTAACCAGAAAAAACGAGTGGATCAGGCCCTCTACAGACAAACAGGAGCAGCCTCAGGTTTGCAAGCTGTGGTCCTCGCAGGGGTCTTCATCTACACCTATGGAGGATGTTTGGGAAAACCCAGCAGGACATAAGCAATGTGGGAGGTTCCTGGAGTGCTTTGATGATTATTTTCTCCTATTAATGACGTAGAAGTCAATGAGGAGTAGTGCTCCACTGCACCTCTCACTCATCAGTAAGGAGGGAAAGCAAAAGTCAAACACACAAGCAAAGCAAAACAAAACAAACGATTAATTCACTGCTTCCCATGGGCAGACAGGTGTTCAGCCATCTCCAGGAGAGCAGGGCCCCATCATGTGTAACAGTTACTTGAGAAGACAAGTGCCATCACTCCAAACATACCCGCACTTCCTCCTTCTTCCCCGCACTTTATACACAGAGCATGATGCCATGTGGTCTGGAATATCCATTTGGTCAGTTTGGGTTACTTGTCCTGGCTGTGTCTCCTCCCAACCTCCCATGCACCCCCAATTTCCTTGTCAGCGTGGCAGTAGGAAAAGCAGAAAAGGCCTTGTCTCTGTGTAAGCCTGGCTCAGTAATAACAAAACCACCTCTATATTATCAGCTCTGTGTTCAGGACAAATCCAAAACACAGCCTCATACCAGCCACTGTGAAGAAAATTAACTCTACCCCAGCCAAAACCAGCACAGTCCCTTGGAGATATTCAAAAGTCATCTGGATATGGTCCTGTGCAATGGGCTATAAGTGGGAGGTTGGACAGGGTATATAGGATAACTTGTATAGTTTTACATTACTTAGTATGTGAAACAGTTGTCTCATTCTGAACAAAAAATATTTGAAAATAAACCCCCAAAAAACAAGCCAGATTTTTCTACTGAAGCTGTAGTCTTTACTCACGATGTTTTGTGTGCAGTGTTTGCCCAGGCTGTAGGGTTTTCATACTTGCACTAGTTGACATTCTTTAAAATTTTGTGAAATAGGCAGGAATTATGCCACAAAATATAAGATCTAGCATGAAACTGGAGAGATTATGGGTAGCACTCATAATGTATTGCTTCAATTTACTGTTTCAGTCTATCTACAGCTTTTCAGCATCTGTTTCAACTGAAGTAAAAGAGGAATTTGTTAATCATGATACAAGGAGGGCTGACTGCATGGACAATGTGTGAATACATTTGTCATCATTACACCTGACTTCTTTTCCCTTTCTTTCTATATCTGAAACAAAGAAAAGAATGTGTTAAACATCATACCTGGTGATGGGAGTTGTAGATATTTGTGGTAGTGTATGCAGTGCTATTGGGAATTCAGTGGAGCCCTCCTAACCTGAGAAATTACACTTTGCTGAAGAGAATGGAATTTTCAACTACCAGACATTTTCTTTAAGTAGTGAATACCCCCTGGAGGGAGGAACAAAAAAATAATGTGAATAGAAGTTGTATATAAAGAAGAGAGCAGGTGGAAGACTAAGAGCATAGTTCCACATATATTTTCCTTGGAAGTGAAGCTAATTTAAGAGGTCCTCACTCCCTACACAAATACATACACCTTGACCCCCCACTGCTTGTTCACATTCACCATCCTCTCTTTTGTGCTGCTGAAAACATTTGTAAGGCCATAATGTAGAATAGATCCCTGAAGTGAACTGTATTAATGAAAGAGTCTCCAAGGTTTGTTATTCACATCAATGATTCACTTTACAGCACAGCATTACAAATAGTTGCATTGGTACATTTGAAGAAGTGAAAAATTCTAACACAGAGGCAGAAATCAGCAAGTGGTGTTAGAAAAGTGATTTTTTTTAACTAGCTTTGCCACTGAAGAGCACATGAACCTGCACTTTAGAAACCCATGGGGAAAGAAAAGGTCTGCAGGTGTCCTATGCTGCTTTGCATAATAAAGGCTTTCCTCAGTGCTATTGTGTTCTGACTTCAGGATTTTTGCTTAAGATTAGCTGTATAATAAATACTGACTTGTTTTATTATCATTATTTATTAATTATATTATTTTATAATTAGATCACGCTAAATTGTCTTTAAGAGTGTTCAGTTCTGGAATGGAACTATTTACATCTGTTTGGTGGGATACAAAACAAATTGGGAAGCTGTAATTCATACTCTTCATAAAAAAATAAACTCGTTTAGCCTGGACCACATGAACAACTCTTGTTCATCAACAACTTAAATCAGAAAATAAAGAGAAGTTGTATAGAAGTCTGATCCTAGTAAAATTAAAAAAAAAATTGTTTTGTCCAAAACACAAGGAAAATAAATGATCCCAGCTGCCAAAGGAACTGGAATTTGAGTATAAGCATAATTCTCCAAGTTATCCTTTCCCTCTTTCACTTATTTTATACTGCAGATGTTTGCCATCAGTAGCCCGGAGAGTCAGATGTGAATAATTCAATGTGCCATGATTAATGCTAGTAGGATTACAAAGTGTAGTCATTTTGTTCTTTCTAGAATGCAGAAAATTTACTACTTCTATCCTATTTTCAAAAATAATGAACCCTGAAAAAATGCAGATATTTTTAATGCCATCACTGTATACACATATTAATAAAAAAGACGAAACCACAATTCTGGACATAATACTAAGGACCAATAAAATATTTTTACCAAAGCAAGTATATTTCCTTACAGTATCTTTGTACAGGCATGTTATTGTAAGAGATCTCCAAGAAGAAAAAAAATCAATATTTTAAAGTGCTTTTAAAGTCACTTTGGACTAAAATAAAGTCTTCATATGTGAACAAAAATTTACTCAAAATGATCAAAAGCTTTGGTTGTTCTGCTGTTAAAAAAATTGAATAGTTTCCATCAATTATCCATATAGCTTGCTTTCCAATCTCCACTGAGCTTACTTTCCTTATAGGAAAGGGAGAAACAATATCCACTTAAGTTCACTCAACTAAGCCCAGAGATTCTGATTTCAATTCCATTCTCAGCAAGGCAGAAGCGCACTTTTTGTCTTTACATTCCAACAAGTCATATTTCTAAGAAGGTTTTTAGTAACAGTTTCTAATATGATTTCAGTGTGAAGTGTGCTTTGCTTCAATGGAAATTACATTAATCCTTTCTGCATCACCTGATGACTAAATAACACTAATAGAAGAAGATTTAATAAAATGCGCAGTCAATTAACTTTCTGAAAAGCATTTTGCACTAAAGTTTAGCTAAAATGCCATAATATATGAACTAAATAAGAAACAAAACATAATTTGGCATGATTAATATATAAACATGTATCAAGATTTTTATATCAACTAAGGAAAACCTCAGCAAATTGCTGCCTTTACTCACTGCTACTGAAATGCAGCAAAGATGTCCTTTATTTTCAGTGAATAAGAGACTCAAAATAACAGGATTCTAAGATGATAAAGATAGAACACAGTCGTGCAAACGGAAAAGCAACATTACCATGACCCAGTCTTTTTCTATCCTCTTAACTTTTTTGAGTGAAATTTTACAACATCATGCTGTCTTATTAGACACTATCACCATCAATTTTCCCAGAAATATCAACATAACGGCAAAGAGACCTTCACTCACATTGTTTTCCAATGCATCTAATCTTTCTTGTAAAATGAATTCTCTAGGCCTATAAAATATGTTTAAATTATAATAGTTTGACTGCTGACTTTTACTAGCACAACCTTAAAAACTTTGTGCATTGCTACGAATCTTCTGGTCAGATTGACAGCAAAGTTAGCGGAGGCGTTCTGAAAAGTAAATTCACCATTTTGGTCTAATCCAGATCTGATAAAGGATAAAAATTCCTCTTTAACTCACGGTATTACAAAAAAAAAAAAAAAATAGAAAACAGCCTGCTGAAAGCACAGATATTTTAAATGGCAAGGAAAAATAAAAGAATAAGATAAATCAATTCAATCATCCAAATATTTAATAACTCTAGTCATTTAAAATCTGTCTTATTAGCAAACATTTAAAACGACGTAATCCTAAAAACCCACAGAATCAAGATGCAGTGATGTTAGAAGACAGTCATACAGCACCGTCAAATCTAGTATCTGCATTTCCCATCTTTGCTTATCTTGAGGTATCATTAAGCGACAAATTCTTGGAATCTCTTCTAGTTGCAAATGAAGAGGGAGAGAAAACAAACATATCCAGATATGGCACCAGATTTGCTCAAGGTTCTCCTACCATGTCAAATACATGCAATGAGTTTGCAATCACTTCAGTTTTTCATATGTATCCTATCAGTGCCAACTGACATTTTGTACAAATAGATGTACTTTTTTCCAATGGCTGAAATGAGGGATTAGTATGATTTTTCTTTGTCTTAAGGAAGCTAAATTCTCCTTCTGTCTCCACTCTTCTTTGGATATCAGGCAAACAAAGCTGCCATGAGACTAGAAAAGTATTTTGGACGTTTGAACATTGTCTTGTTGAGTGCTGGGAGAAATGTTTTTGTCAGATTATTTTTTAAATTTGAGGAAGGACACTTCCCTGAAATGCAGCCAAGCACCCAAGAGAAAGATTCTGTCTTCCAGTGCTGCTTTTGAGACACTGTAATCCTATGCTAAGTGAAACAATAAAATGCAATTTTGTATTAGATCTTCCCCAGAAAATGCAAATCATTGTTTTGGTAAATACTCCTGGAGATACAAATGTCTTCAGACCTATCAACCCCTGGCACTGGAGAAAAAGTCCAAATGAATCAGAAACTACATTTCTGATAAGCATAAAATTTCATAGGAAGGAAAACAATGGAAAACTGGAAGGTTTATTCCATTCAATTATTACACTTTTTTAATAAGTCTAAAAAATAAATTAAAAAAAAAAAGGAAAAAGGAAAAGTACAATTTTGAAAAATCGTAAGAAACCATGGACTTCTGGTTTGGTTTTTTTCAGCTTCTCAGCTGTTTGTTAGGTCATTTATGACACCAGTAATTTTTGAGACAGTTGCATCTAGGTGAGGGTGGAATGCTCATCTAAGTCACTATTTGAAAGGAAAAAAATGTCTTGCTTACTGAATTGGAGTCCCTTGAGACTAATCAGAAAGGATTTGCTGTCATTTTGGAAAGCTCCTCCTTAAATGAATATGCCTTGGGGCAGTTATCTTTGAGTGTGCATAGACAAGAAGACAAAACTGATATATGTGTTCAAATTATGAAGGAAATAGACAAAATAGGTGATGTCAATAGATATGCAATTCTTTAAATTTTGTTGGAAAGGTGTTTTAGGTTATTTGGTTCAAGTTTTAGGGGTTTTTGGTTTGTTTTTTTTTGTTTTTCACTGGCTAGTGTGCAAAATATTGGGAAGAAAGCAACGTTATTTAGACAGCTTTATCATAGAACAGTTAGGTGTAAAATGGCTTCTCTTGAGACTCAGAATTTATTGCTTGACCTTTTTCAAAATGACCACACCTGTATTTATTTGAATTTGACAAAAAAAAAAAGTGGGGAATGGCTAATTAACTTGATTTTTGAGTCATGTTGTATTGGTTTGGCACGGCCTGGCTTTGGGTAGCAGGGGGGCCGCAAAGGTGGCTCCTGTGAGAAGCTGCTGGAAGCTTCCCACCATGTCTGGCAGAGGCAATGGCTGATAGCTCTGAAGATGGACATGCTGCTGGCCAGAACTGGGCCAATGAGAGAAGATGGTAATGCCTCTGTGATGACATATTTAAGAAGAAAATCAAAGCAAAATCATGGGTTTTTGCTGCTAGTCAGAGCAGAGGAGGAGGTGAGAATATGTGAGGGAAAAAACAACATGGTGACACCAAGGTCAGTGGAGAAGGAGGGGGAGGAGGTGCCCAAGGCGCCAGAGCCGAGATTCCTCTGCAGGCCGTGGTGAAGACCATGGCGAAGCAGGCTGTCCCCCTGCAGCCCATGGGTCCATGGGGAATGCAGAAATCCACCCGCAGCCTGTGGGGGAGGTGCCCACGCCGGAGCAGGTGGATGCCTGGAGGAGGCTGTGTTCCAGTGGAAGACCCAGTGGAGAGAGAGGGTCCTGCTTCCAGGCTGGAGCAGCCTGTCCTTGGAGGACTGCACCCCGTGGGAAGAGACCCATGCCGCAGCAGTTTTGGGAGAACTGTCTGCCCGTGGGAGGGGCTCACGCTGCAGCAGGTGCGGTTTGGCTGCTGCTCATGAGAGTGGACCCACGCCGGGAAGTTCCCGGAGAACTGTCTCCCGTGGGAGGGACCCCACGGCCTCACAGGGAAGGACTCTTCTCCTGGAGCAGCGGAAGGAAATCCTGGTGATGGACTGACCAAAACCGCCCTGCCCTGCCTCCCTGTGATGTCGGTGGGAAGCATGAAGGGCCTGGGGGGTAAAAGGAGTTTTAAGGGCTTATTTTACTTCTCATTACACTCCTCTGATTCTGTTAGTAATAAATTTTACTTAGCAACTAAGGTTGAGCCTGTTTTGCCCTTGAAATACTTCTCCCGCTCTCCTTATCTCACTCACGAAGCCTCAATTAAGCCTTTTTCCCTCTTTTCCCTCTTTTTGCCCAGTTGTGGTTGGGGAGGGTGAGCGAGCGACTTTCGTGTGTGCCTGGCATTGGGCCAGCGTCAAACCACAACACATGGATATTAGGAGAGGGGGAGGAGGTGGAGGTGGAAAGTTAAGAGAGAAGGGGGAAATAGAATGAGAGAACATCTTTCCTGATAGTTATGCTCAAGATCAGGTATATTCTCTTTATTCTCTATTTCGCAGGAAAAGGCAATGAATAATTTTGAACATGTGGGTTGTAGTTGTACTGGTATGATTTTCATTTTTCTCACAAAGCCATTTTTCAGAAATTCGTTTCAATTGCTCGTGTGCTTGATACTAGTTTTGCATTTACACTGTTTTAACAGACTAAGATTGTTAGGTTTCATAGGATGACCACGCAGTAGGGGAATCCTCCTGTCTCATCTCACCTTTCCCTCTCACTTTCAATACCACTGTGCTACCTCTGGTGCTCATCAGTAACATAATATTGCTGATTTTCACTTAGCCCCATAGTTTATCAGAGGACTAAACTTGCAGGAGAGCTGAAACAAGACAAGGAGCAGTATGGGACTGTGAAGCTAAGAGCAACCTTACACTAAACTTATAGATCCCTTCCTGGACAACTGCAGTAAATAAAGGAGTGTGAAGGTTTCACCATGCCACAAGATTTGTATACTACTAGTCCCCAGCAAAGCCCTATTAAATATACATGATGGCTAGTAACCAATAAAACACACTGATGTGTTTTCATTTTTGTTGAGTGGGACAAACTGGGAACTGCAAATGCTTATAGAAGCAGAAATGGCTTTTAAAAAGACTTATTATCCTGATTAACCTGATAGAAACCTCCATAAAATCAGCCTACTAGAAGCAAGGTAATAATGTGCCAATCATGCGCAAAGTCCATAGAATTTAGTACTACATTAATAAACTGTGAGGCATCGTATATACTTGTTCCAGCTAACTCTGTGCTTCTTGACACAAAAAGTAAAAATATGGAATACTAATTGCAGATTTGTTTGTAATTACCAAATTAAATTACTTGGCATTTTAGAACATAAACCTCTCTTACCAGCTATGTCTAGTTTGTAACATTGTATATATTTATCTTTTTATTTATTGTCTAAATTGACTTGCTTAAAAATCTGACCCATGTCTTCAGGATCTATTTAATAATTGTAATGAATGCTACACAATTTGAATGAAGTTACAGTTTCTCAGGCATATGGCTTTCTTTTGGCATTACAGAATTTATCACATATGCACATAATATATCCAGGTGTGGTTTTGGCCCATACCAAATGACACACCATGCTTTCTGGGTAAGAATAGGAATATAATACTGGATTTGGATCATTTTCAATAGGTAGGCTTGTTCTATGGACGAAAAAAGTTTAGATGGGTGTAAATATTGTGGTGTGCTACTTAACATCAAGACTTAAAAAATGGTCACTAAACTATTATACTTAGTAATACCTACATAGCCTGAGTGACTAAATAGCTAGTTTGTTTATATAAACATACATCATATCAGTCTCAACAGAGTAATTAAACCAAAGATACTAGACTCTAAGTGGAACTTCTTTTGTCATGCACTTGAAATAAGTGACACTCTACATCAAAAAGTAAAAAAAACAAAACAGAACTTTCTTCAAAAAATGTGTTAGGTGGAGATGTGTATTTCAATAATCTGGAATTTAGTTCTATCAGTTCAAAGATGTTTGGATTGTAATTCTTCAGATGAAGTTTATAATGATTCATATTCCACTGTGCATTGTTTTGCTATGCATGACATGTTACACAAAAGTATGAAACAATTTTAGAATAATGGATTCTACTCCAAAAGTCTAAACAACGGAGAGTGTGATGGACCATTAATTTTTAGAAAGTCAAGTAATTCCTTAACATTTGCCCTGCTAATATTTGATGACAAAAGTAGCTAGCTAAGATGTAACATTGTTATGCCAAATAGAAGTTGACTTACAGGATCTTTATACATGGACGAAATAATTTCTCTCAAAAAAGTAAACACCAAACGATCATGAGATTAAATCAGGGAAAGTTTAAAATTTTATTATGTTTTTCTCTTACACTAAAATATAATATTATTTAAGGTGCATATCAACTTTATCTGAACATAAAGCTCATTATTAGTTGATTCACACAGGGTTTGTTCATTGGAGTGGTATGAAATTTAAACTCTGCTCCTGCAAGAATTTACAGATATGCTTAATTGTAGGTACCACTCCATGGTCCAGTGCTATCTGAATGAAACATGATACTCTTCAGCAGGGCTAATTAGTTCAAACCAGTGAAGAAGGAGGTGGAGGAGGTGCTCCAGGTGCTGGAGCAGAGATTCCCCTGCAGCCTGTGAAGAGGTCTACACCATAATAAAAATCTACACTGCAGACTGTAAATGACCCCACATCAGACAGAGCAGGTGGATATTTCCAAAAGGTATAGTCACCTCTGGCAAGCACATACTGGAGTAGGCTTTCCACAGTAGGTAAAGGAGTCAGTAATGACGAAGTAAGAGTGAACCTAAAAAAAGAGGGTAGTGCGGGGAAGGTTTTGTTTTAATTGTCTTTGTTTCTCACTATCCAAATCTATTTTAATTGGCAGCAAATTAAATTTGCCTAACTCAAGTCGGGTTTGGTTTGCCTGTGACAGTAACTGGTGAGTGAGCTATGTGTATTTATATCAACACATAAGGTTTTCATCTTATTTTCTCGCATCCTGTTGGGGAGGGAAAGTGAGGAAGTTTTTTGGAAAGCATCTGGCATCTAGCCAACATCAACCTACCACATAACAATACTATGTTTGATAATATAAATTTTAAGGCGATACAGAATACAGATTTTGACTTCGCACCATAGTAGACAAGCGAGCACGTATCTCATTTTTTAAAAGGTGAGGGAAAAAACTTTGATGGTTTTGAGAAATATACTCCTTTTACAAAACAAAATCTAACAGCAATTCTGAACAGAGAGATTTGGAATCACTAAAGCTGCCAACTCTTCTTGAGTAATTTAGTTAAAAAGGAAAGCTGGATATTTAGATGATCACGCTAAGGACAGAGCGGCAACCAGAAGAAATTTTGGTACAGCGTGAAGCACTGACTTGAGCTGCAGTTTCCTATGTGTATTTCCAGAACGGGCACTTCCATGTTCTGAAGTTTTTTCAGTATTCAGATTTGTGTTACCTTTTTTAATGGGGGATTTAGGATGATTAAAACACAAGGTTATGCCTGGATCAAATCCTGGTAGCACTTTATGAATCATATTGTTCTTAACTGTATTCTGACATGACTACACAAGAACTTGGTTTTGTTCTCTGGTTTTTCTCACCTACTCTGTCAAGATTTTCCCCAGAAGAAATCCAGAGGTAAAGGCCACCTGTGAGCTTTGAAATACCCCAACAGATAGGTTAGACAGCTGAAGAGAGCAGAATTTGTCACTTGTCAGTTAAAAGCAATCACAAATAAGTAAAATATATCCAATTTTTTAAACTCTGTAATAAGTAGTTTTACAAAAGAATGATATTATTTTAAATAAGCCCTAAATGTGACCAGTGTAATTGGTTTTGTTTCACTGTAATATCTAGACTGTTATAGTGATTTTATGCCTGTGGGAACTAACTCCTGATGGGAAGCTCAGTAAATAAAGGCAGGAACATGTTTGCCTAGAGAGTGCTCATCACTTTTCACTCACAAATGGCAGAATGAAAGTGAAGCAGTGAAAGTGCAAACAACTGACACCAAAAGGATGTAAATATTAAAAATTACAATGAAGGTCTCTCTTAATCAAATTTTTAAGTGATGTTACTTCAGAGAATAAGAGAGCATTAATGCTGGTGGTTATTAATTGCTTGCATTACAGGGGGTCCTGGAACATCTCAAAGAGATAGAAAGCTGTAATGCAGCTTTTTTTCATCAAAAAAAGTTCTATTAAAAATTGCAGTCTTCAAAACAAGTTTTATACATATGTATATATGTTTATATATATATGTGCATATATATATATGCAGAAGGGAGATAGAGAGATAAATACATGTATAATCATCAGCTAAAGCCTGATGTTTAACACAGGAAAAAGTTACATTTAGGTATGTAGGGAAAAAACACTGTTTTGCAGTCTTCTATAGGCATATGATATACCTCAACAGCTATGTTACAGTTTAAAGATTCATGCTATCATTCCATTAAAGCACTTTATCTACCAATAAAAATAGCCATAAATTTAGGGCATCATGCAGCAAGACACACTAATCCTATAGACTTAAATATGCACTGAAATATTTTGCTGAACTGGGATAATTAATCCTTGGATTGCCGGAGAAAAAGGGACTATGTTTTAGAGTAGAACTTGGTATTTTTCTCAAGAAATACCTGTTCTGTCCTACAGAACAGAGGACAAAATTCTGCACTTTCTGACATATGCAATCAGGATTTTATGAGGTGTTTTGAGCCTCTGAAATATCAGTTTCCAGATATATAGGTGGAAGAAACCAGACAGATAATATGTCAGCTTTTGTTTCTTTACCAGCAGTGACACTTTCACTATAAATCATGGAGACCTCACTTTACTCATCCCCTGGACATTAAAAACATAGTCTGATGAGACCTAGTTAATTTTCTTTTTTTTTTTTTTAAAGCAGAATTCTTGTTCTCTGCAGTCTGAGATAAAATGGTTCATTTTGTAAATGCAGCTTCAAAAAAAATTCATGCCGTGTTCCTCCATTATAAGTAGGATTAAAGCCTACAAAAGTGAGCTAGTCCACTAAGTGTGCCACTGATCTCCTAACTGCTAGCTGGGAAACATGTCCATTGTTATCCTCTCATCCTTAGTTCTGAGTGTACAAAAGTATTTAGCATAAGTAATATGTATTAAAATGTCAATAAACTGTCTGTGGTATTTGAGTCCTAGTTAGCATTTTTATTGAGCTCTTGTGTTAGCATTTTCAGAAATGGACTTTTATTAATTACCAATTTAAATCCACACTTTGATACCACAGGTCACTCTTAAATGGGTCATTTCAAAATTAATAGCTCTTACCAAGTGCAATACTTCAATTTCAGCAGATTTCACTGTTAGTAATTAAAGTGTGCATGTATCCCAACCTATTTATCATGGTAACCAGACAGCTTAAGACATTTACAAGATCATGCTCTTGATAAAAGACAATATTCTGCTCCATTGCTGTTTTCAATTGCACTTTCATTTCCCATATTCTAGTCTAATTAAGATAAACTGGTTATTTACCTGTTAGAGAAAAAATAAAACAAATTTTAGATCTCAAATATAACCGAGGGAGATATAACAGCTGAAGTCTCAGCTTGCTTCCTTTTGTGGTTTTATGTTGAAATCATTGATACTGTTCAGTGATTAGGGTACTGTGTTACATGTCTACTATAGTTAAAAGGTCGTGAGCTTTTCTGTTACAAATTTCAAAATTCAGAGATTATAATTGAGCCTGAGCAAATTTAGCCTTATCAAAATTTTTCTAAACAGCAGTTTTTCACCAAAACAAAAAAAGCACAGTGTCTATGCACTAGACCACTGACCAGCAAAACTCGAAACTCTTGAAGATGTTAAAAAGAATGTGGAAATTAATATTTATTAATTAATATTTATACATTTTTAGGTGGAAAAAAAGTGAAGTACTATAAACTCACGTTGATTTAAGTAAATGGCATTTTCAGTGGCAAGAAATTATTGTTCCAGCTGTCAAGTAGCATGAATTCACTTCTGAAAAGTACAAAGATTTGTATCGCTTTTTGAGGAAAAAATCTGAAGCACTTCTCAGGGTCAAGCTTATAGAAATACCATTTCCAAGGAATAAAAAAAAAAAAGGTGAAAATGTGAAAATTGACTTCTATTATAAGAGCAAAATCATTGGTAATAGTTTTTCCAAGATGAAAATCACTTCACATTTTTATATACCTATATATATATATATATATTTATAATTTATTATCTTTTCCTTGATATTCACAGTATTTTTTGGCCATAGGATAAAATTTAATTGACTGTTATGTGAATTCTTAATCTCCTGTGTTGGACAGTTAGTTTTTTGGGGTATTTTTCTGCTTCCCATGCCTTTTTTCTACATATTTTTCTTCATTTGTCAATCTAAAAACATTTAGCTAAGTAGGTGATGGACAGAACCTCTTAGGATTTTTCTAAGGTTTTTTTGTTGTTCTTTTTTTTCCCCTCTTCTTTCTCTTCCTTGACTCCACCTACTAATGTTTCAGGATGCTGCCACAATACATGGTCCTATATTTCTGGCTGTTTTGTACTTATTTGAATATTACTGGTTCAGTATTAGAAACAGGCTGAAGGAAAAATTCCATATGTGTCTGAAATAAAACTGAAAAACTAAGAAGCCTCTACAAATCCTCCTGTCTTTCCTGCATGGGACATCAACTACAACCTACCTTCTTGTGTTTATAATGAAAGAAGAAAACTCCAGTTACTATCTCTATAAGAAAGGTGAAATATGATTCCTTTCCATTTTAGCTACAGATGTCCTCTCTCTTTTAACTAGGTTTTTAAAAGGTCAAATCCCCAACAGACAAAGAGTCACTCCTGAGTGACTGGATCTGAAGTTACTCCTGAGTGAATATTCACTTTAACTCGCTTGATTCCCTTTGACTGCAATGATTCCAGAAATTATAAATACCAGAAAGATTCCAGAAAATATCCTTTTAACACATAGTCATAATGTAAACATGGTATTTTCTAGCAGGAGTATCTTTTCTTGCACCTAATTATTTTGCCTAAGGGCACAATTTAATAGATTCACTGTGCAGCAGAGAGTTTAAGCTTCACTGGAATGGCTGCCATGAGATGATAATCTGTACTGAACATCATCTAGTTTTCACTAGATGTGGAGGGAGTATTTTTGCCTGTTTCCCCCTCAAACCCTTTGGTTCTCCCAAAGACAGAAATTCTCCAGATGAAAACAAGGTCAGCCTTTCTACAATAACAAGTACTTAGGATTGACTCTTCACTAATCAAATTTCTCAACATTATAGAAGTAATAGACGTGGTAACTGAATATAATGGTGAAGCGTAAAGAATAATATTGCAGAAGGAAGGAATATTTCACAGACTTGTTAGGGTTTTGGGGGTTTTTTTACACTGTCATTGGAAATAAGATCTTTTCTATCAATAACTGGTTACCTAATATGAAAAGACTAGTGGAGATAAATGGTTGGTTTTCAAGGTAATATGGGATTGTGCCATGAAAGGTATTTGTGCAATTCAAATGAACTGCATGACAAACCTAAAACAGAAGGATGAGTAGTGGCATGATAAAGATGTTTGATGGTTGATGATACTTGAGAATAGTCATAAGTAAACAAATTGAAAGAGCAGAAAAAGAATCTCACTCAAAAACACTCTAGGAAAAAAAATTAGTATTGAAAATTTTAATGCACAAGGGGAACTACAATTCTAACTGTACATGCATTTTGATGGGCTTAAATTTTGCTTTTAGTCAGTTAGGTGAGAGATCTGCATCTGAACTTAGGAAAAATCATCTCAGTATTCACCTGAGGTCAAAAAGGCAAATTGAACATCATGAGTTATTAGGAACAGAGAAAAGAACAGATAATACTGCTGTGTCACTAATACCTCTGTGGCATTCCTATGTCTCAAATATTGAACACAGTTCTGGTCACTTGCTGTCAAGAAGGATATAATTGATATGAAGAAGAATGCTCAGAGGTATAAAATGGTTTCTGTAGAAAGACAAATTAAATAGAACAAGAATCAGCAGCTTCTGAGAACAGGTGGTATGGTATGATAAAAGTGTATAAAATAATGAATGGCACGGAACAGATGAATAAGAAACTATTCTTTGCTGTTTCTCATAGCACAGAAAGTAGGGACAGCAAAAGAGATTATAAGGCAACTGGTTTAAAACAAATCAAGGGAAGCAGGTTTTCGCAGAACGTATAATTAAATTCTGGCACTCACTGCCACAGGATATTTTGGATGCCAAAAGTACAAATGGGATCAAAAGTAGATTAGACAATTTCATAAGAGAAATATCCAGCAAAGTCTATTAAACACTGTGATGCACAAGTAAAGCCTTCACTACAGAAGGTCTAAATTACTAAATGCCAAAATCTGAAAATACACTGGCAGTAATATTATACTGACCTTTAATAAGCATCTAGCCAAGGACAGGGAGATAACACCGGGTTCAATAAACCTCTAGTTTAACTCAGTATAATTAATTTTAACTTTTTGTATTACGCTAAGAAACATCCATATGTTTAAAAAAAAGGAAAAAATTTGTTCTACATTTCTTATTTTTAGGTTGCATGAGGTCAGAATGAAGATGTTAAATCTTTTCTAGCCTTTTCCAGCTACCTTGGGAAGAGCCGAATTATTGTATCAGACCTATGAATGGATGAGCCACTACTGAAAAAATAACTGACTTAAACTTTCACCCAGAAGTTCCAGTGAACTGAACAGGCTTTTGAGGTTCAGCATGTTCAGATAATGAATTTCCATGACTCTGCACACCCTAATTCAAGACATGAATGGAAATTGAACAGCAAAAGCAGTGTTCATATTCCTTTCCTAGATGAAAGTAGAAAATAATAGAAATCTCATAATACACAATAACGACATATTTCCCAATTTTTTTTCCAGATCAATGAGCCTTGATTGACTTTGCTACAAGTTGGGGTGGGAGTGGATGGAAAAGAAAGGAGGGGGATCTTCATTGTTGAACTCAACTATAGCTATAAACCATAAATGTCAATTTTGGTTAATCTTGCTTCATTTGAGTAGTTCTCTGTGAAAAGTACATACCTATATGAACAAGTCATTAGTTGGTGCAAGTTAGGTTACAGCATCTTTGCTCCTTGATCGAGCCTCAGAGATGTTGCCTATTGCAACCTTTTTTAAAAAGGGTATTCCACCTGTGAATCATTTATTAAAGGTAGATAAACTAAGATTCAGTTCTTAAATTATAGGAGATCTCTATGATACTCATTTATATGGCAAATTATCATCTATCATTTGCTTCTCTTGTATAAAAAAACCCTTCATAATTGCATAATTAGTAAAAATATGTTTTAATATGTACAAATTAATCTGTATACTGAGGATTTTAATCTAATATTCTCTTTTTTTTTTAATTGGAACACATGGCATACATCTTTATTCTTAGTTTTAGTCTCCCTATAGTTGTTTTTAACTCTGCCTCCTCTGGTTTAGCATAATCCTTTTTTATTTTGTATATATTCATTTTTTAATTTAAATTTTCTCTACCATCTTGCCAGTTCTGTATTCATCTTTCTGTGTATATCACTAACATAATGTTTGAGTCAGATTTTTAAGTGGGTCATATTCAAATATGTCCCAAATTGAACAGAAAAATATGTCACATCCAAAGTAGTAATATGTTGGCAAAACTGGATAGTTCAAGTTTTTTACTTCTCCATGGTAGGTTTTATTATGTTAACTGCTAGCCAACAAATTGGAACATTTTGATCCTTAATTTTATACTTAGGTTCCTGATACTTTACTAGGTTGTCTTTATGGTGTATACTTTGTACACAAGAAATTTTCCTTGGTATCTAATCCTGGTCAGAATTTTTTCCCCTCTCAAGAGGTTATCTGCATCTTCTTAGACTGAGATCAAGTTTCACACAGGTTTCATTTAGTTGTTGTTTGTTTTCCTGAAAAGTCCAACACGAGATAAATTTTACTACAGAAGTTCCGTACTTCTCTGCAACATACTTATTTTTAAAATCTCTAATTCATAATGGTTATTACAGTTACGCACTCCCATGTCTGGATTCTGACGCACCTCCAGACAGACACAAACAGAAATTGTCCTAAGGATGAAGCACTGCAAAACACTTCAAATTATTCTCTGTGTATACAACATCCCTTTTTTACTTAGAAAATTCTTGTTTCTATTTTCTGTTTTGTAAAAAGAAAAGCCCATTTCCAATGCCACTGAAATTACAAGTGAATGGCTGCAGCATGAAGATTAGTAATTTAGAAACCAGTCTTATTTAACGAAATGTTTTCTCTTTATTTAGTCTGACAGACTGCTTAGACTGATGTCACTTAAAGCAGGCTGCACTGCATTGTATTTCACTGAGCTGCAGATGAATTTCTGCTGCTAAAACCATAGGCTTTTTCAGAACTAACTATTTCTATCTCAACTTCAAGGTTTTCAGCTTTTTTATATGTTTTTTTTAAATTAGTTCTGCTGCATACTGCAAACGTGCTTCTTTTTTTTGTTGTTCAAATCCAAGTGCAGCATTAAACTGCTCTACCATAGCAGTATAAATCACTCTTTCATGGTCACCAAGTTTAAGAAACTGAATTTCAGGGAAAAAAAGAGTTCCTTTTCTATACAGCAAATTGTGACCTTTATCTCAAAGAAGCACTCACTTCAGGCAGATATGATTCATCTTTTTATGCAACAAACAAGGAAAGGGAAAAGTCCTACAAACTCCATCCTTCTCATAAAAGTACATAGAGGAAGTATATATTAGAAAATGAGAACATCAACAACAAACCACAACTAAATATTGTGAAGCTGAGAACAGGAGCACTTAATTTCACCATCTAATTGTTTTGAGCAAGACAGCTGCCTTATCAAAACACAAGCCAGTATAAACAAATGCACAAAGTTGATGTCCCAATGTACCTTCCTAAAACCTTGTCTGTGTGCATCCCAAAATCGAGACCCATAAGATGTAATGGAGAATGCTTAATGATCTCCTCTGCAGTCTCTATACCAATGAGGAATGAAGCAAGTCTGCAGACCAATTTCCTACTCTTTATTTTGCATAATGTTGGTACTATTTAAGCACTGAATCAATTAACAGGGTAAGCAAACTGTTTATACAAGATCCCATGAATCAAAGGAGTCCTATCTAGACAGACAGAGACTTTGCGCTATGGAAAATGTCCCCAATCATTTCCTATTGTAACACAAAGAAAAGAGAGAATTTATTTAGTCTTTTGGAGGGACTTATATCAGACTAAGGTATTAAAAAATTCTGAGAGAAAAGAATTTGGACTGAAATTTGGGGGCGATGACAAAGGAAAGCAGTTTTACTATTAGAAAAATCTTTTCATGCCTTCCAGAAATTCTGTTCATGTCTCAGGAGTGCAGGCACCTGAAACTGGAAAATAAATTCTAAAAGAGTTGGAAGTATGTATATTGGCCGACATTATAGAGAGTAAGGACAAGTATTCTATTTTGTCATTGAAGCGACTCCCTTCCTGGCTGGGTTGTGCGTGGATCCCACACTTAGGTACAAGGTGGTATCACAGTCCTAAATCTACACATATGCCCCAGACATGAGCATCAAAGGTAATTCTTCTGTAGTTTCCCCAGAATCATACTCATGTACTCTGACATCACCAGGGCAGAGAGACAAATTTGCATTAGAGTTAAATCATGACTGGAGCACTCTCACTTGTATCTTCTTTATATAAGTGGGTCTGTATGGTGGGCCAAATGCAAGCAACCACAGTCAGACTTCATACATCTCCAGGACTGAATATTAGATTGAGCTCAGTGAGTCTGAATTAATTGGCCTTTCTCTGAAGTGTTTGTACAGAGAGAAGGAACTTTTTGAGACTTTGAGTTGCACTTGCAACTTGCTGGGTGAACTGCAACTGGCAGCCAAGCAGATCTGACATAGATATATTTTGGACTCTCACTGTCACCTGGCAAACAATTAATTTGTTTATAATGCAGTAATTTTAAAAAAATATATAAAGAGGAATATACATATTTCTTATCTTTTGTTCCTGAAATAACAGTCTGCTTTACCTTTGCATCAGAAAATCCGTGTGCATATGCACAGTCAGAAATTTATCAAATTTGCTTGAAGATAAAACATATATACAATCACCTTACAGAATGGGTGATGTGCCCAGTCCTTCCTTAAGCAGCACATATTACACAGCATTTCACAAAATTAAATTATAGTGGTTTATTAGATAATGTCAGTTTTGAAAAATATTATTATTAGGGCACAAGAGTCCCAGCTTTGGATAATGAAACTTTACCCAGATCCATAATTAATCAATGTTTCAACCTTGCAATATATTCTGAAGTGTAAAACAATTAAAAAATAATGTATTCAAAGACCCTTATCTCTTATGTGGTCTTTTAGAAATGTATTGACTTTTCCCAAAGCTTGATTAGAAGTAATTTTCATCTAAATAGCACTTCACGAATTAATATTTCTTTTAGGACTAACAAAAAAATTCTACTGAAATCTGCTAGGCCTTATTGAAATATCTCCTTGTTCTTGCCTGTCATTCGTTCCTGTTCTTGTCATCTTCTGCTTTGCTGAAAACCAGTACAGCTTTTGTATTATTCCTAGCACTAATCTCAGGTGTAAATTTCTTCTTGTTCTTCCTCTCTGCTCTGCTCCCTCATCAGTGCTAGGAATAGGAACTTCTGTCTTGGAAAGAGATGGGAATTTCAGGGTACTAATCCACCAGCTGAGCCCTGCAAGTAATTCCTGCCATGCTTCAGGTTTTGCAGCTGTACCTCCACAGGTGCTGATGAGCTTGAAGCAGGATGGGAAGAGGAATGTATTTGAAGGGCAGGAACAGCAGTACTGACAGGCACCAGGACCAAATCCCAGAAGCCCTGTCAGTAAAAGGCAGTACACTATTCAGAATACATTTAAGAGTGCAGTGAAAAAGAGCATTATGTGTAAAAGGAGGTCTTCTGGGGATAAGAGTTATAAGACTTGATTACAAGTATGTAATCAAGTATGTTCTGTGGTAAAGTTGGGCCTCTCCTGTTACATGCTGGGACCGTGCCTGTCTCCACAACGATTGCTCCAGAGTCATTAATTCTTGGGTGGTCCTGGAAATCTCTTGGTAGTCATCTGTAGAGATGAGATGATGGATTGGATTGAGACAACAGACTGACTTGAAACTAGATCGTTAACTGAACCATTATAATTAAGTGATCGACTGATTACTATAGGAGTACTCCTGGTAAGAATTTTGGACAGGTCTAAAAATAGCCTGAGGCAATTCCAGCTATGTCTAGTCCAATTTGTATGCTTTGAAATGTTGATTAACACCCTGGGTGGTGTGTCCCAAAGACTCGTGGAGGTGATTTCTGCTATAGAAGTAGTTAAATTTTATGTAGACTATATTTAATAAGACCTATTGCTGCATACATGGTCAGGTGTATCAGTCTTTTGTATGCAGTTTATTTAAGAGATATTTTGCAAATTCTGAAGATACATTAAGAGCAAGGAATTATGCTTGTGCTAGGGCTAGCTGGGTTGAAAGAACTATGCAAAACAGTTTTTGAGGAGTCTTTCCTACTCCAGCTGCAGATGCTAATGCAAAGACTCCAGTAACAGATTTCTCTTCAAGTACAGAACCCTCATCATGACCAAAGAGTGCCAAACCATGCTGTTCTGGGGACCCGATTCCCCATGCAATGAGTACCTCTGTGAAGATCGAGGAAAATTAGGTTTTTATTTATTATCCCCATAATGCAGTTACATAATAATAATAATAATAATTTATTTATATCCCAGTAAATTAGTTTTTCTTTAACAAATACTGCCATGACTGCCTATGAAATGAAGAGAATGAACAATGTATAGTTCTGATTTACACCAAGTTATGCCCCAATTGTAATTTTCTGTTGTAAACTACTAACCTACCAATAAATAAACAGAAGTTTATTACTTGTATTTTCCTGATCTTCAAGGAATGTTTTCAATCAGCTATTTGAATTGGTGTGAGAACAGTGCTTTCTTATCTCTTTTCAGAAAATTTAGTCATGTCTTCTCTCAGATAAAGTATTACTGTCCACCATTTTTTTTTTTTAATTCACACTGTGGGAGAAGTGGAAGAAAGTCTCCTCACTGTCAAAGAAGTCAAATTGAAAATACATTTCTACAGGAGAAAGTGACATCACCTTCATCAAAACAGGACCAGAAGCACTTACAAGCCTATAGCAATCAAAAAAATCTTCAAAGAGAATAAGAACACAAAATCCAAAATCTTTTGTCTTGAGTCCTCCAGTGCTCCCCTGGAAGTTACAGAGAATCCCAGGCTGCCACATCATACCAGAGCTTCCACAGATCTCAGTGGCAACTGGAAATACCATCCTTCTTAGAAGTTCAGGCTCTCTTAGAAGTTCTTGCTCCTGCCAGACAAAGCATCACTAGATAGAACATTTACTTATCTTCAGGAAAGTGCTTTGTTTCATGATCCTCATTAGTCTGTGTTAGGTGGAAATAACCACAGGGTACTTTGATAATACATAGCAAATGTTCACAATATCTCAATTTGAAAAATATTATTAAAGAATTCAAAAGATTATTTTTCAATAACATCTGTGGTTTAGGAAACAGGTTACTATTATTGACAAATGAACTAAGAAAATCCATTCTGAAGAGACTTTTAAATAGATTTAGAAATAAAACTTCCTTATCAATTTAAACAATGGGATGAAAACACATCCCAGTCTGCAGACACATATTTTATATCCCCGGAATATTGTTGATTGTAAATACACAGCAACATATATTCTCCAACATGTGCATGCCCCAAGCAAAAAAAGAAGACAAGTAAAATATTTTAAACTGATGATACATACAAAATTATCACTTTATCCAGATTCTTTCTGATTCACTGCTAACATACTGAAAAGACTATCATACTAGTTTCAGAAAAGTTTCTAGTCCTTGGATGTTTGCCCAGCTGTCATCTCTGATAAAGTATTTTTCTTTTCTGATATTATTATAGAGTTCTATAATTCTAAGGGTTTTTTTATTATTATGGTCAAGCTTTTATTAAGAAAAAAAATAAGAATATAAACTTATTTCCTTCTGCTAACTATCACAAAAAAATATTGCACAAGAGATTCCAGGTTGCATAGAAATGACAGGATAAGATTTTGATGCAGACTTAGCAAAGTTTTATTGTTTTTGGGAAAATTCTTTACTTTCACTACAGTAAACAGAGAATTATCACCTTTGTGTGTCAGATGTTGCTTTAACAAAATTTAGGAAGCAGATGCAGTTGCTCACAGTTTAATTTTATTCTGCTGGTTTGGGGTTTTTTTTCAAACAAATTTTGTTAAAAGTTCACATAGAGTGCAAAATTAAAATCTTTGTTTTAAAAAATTGTAGTTTTACAAAGTTGTAGTTTTACTACTATGTACAGAGTGGAACTTTGAAAGCTATACAGTGAAAAAGAAATTCTTTTGTGATTTTAGCAATTGCGATCGTCTGGTCATGGTTTTAAGTCTAGCTGAGATAAAACACCACACAGCCACTTGCTCAGCCTCCTCCTCTCTTCTCAGCCCACCCCTGTGGAATGGTGAGCAGAATCGATGTAAAACTTCTATGTTCAGACAAGAAAATTTTAATAATTGAAAGTAAAACAAAATACAATAATAAATGTAAATTGGTAAATAATAATGATGATGATTAAAAAAAGGGAAAAAAAACAAGTGATGCACAATGCAATTGCTCACCACCTGCTAACCAATTCCCAAGCCATGATAGGTTCCTCTTCTAGGTAACTCCCCCCAGTTCATACACTGCGCATGATGTTCAGTGGTGTGGAATATTCCTGTGATCAGTTCGGGTCACCTGTCCCAGCTGTGCTTCCTCCCAGTTTCTTTTACTTTCCGACTGACTGGCAGAGCATGAGACAAGAAAAAGTCCTTGACTGAGGATAAACAGCACTTGGCAAAACCCAAAACATCAGTGTGTTATCAACACCCTTTTCATTCTGAAACCAAAACACAGCACTGTAACAGCCACTGAGAAGAAATATACTCAGGATATCTTCACATTTAGAATTTCATGTCCAATTAGAAAAAGTTGAAACAGTAGGCAAGGAAATATGTGTGAACTTTGGAACGAAGACTTGAAATGGCTTGTGACAACATTTCCTTGCATGCCCTTCCAGAATCAAGGACTAAGTTACAATGCTTGCAAAACAGAACGTCTTATTTCGTAGGTCAGCAGGTGGGTGTGAAGTAGTTAAGATATTTGAGAAACTTTTAATTATTTGCAATGTAGTAGAATTAGTGACTGCAAATCTTGCTCTAGCATATGGCAAGTGAAGTCATACTCAGGGTAGGGCTGTTCAGAAGCTCATGTATAGTATTTCTATACAATACTATTTTTTTTCTGGGCATTGAACAAATAGAATTTTTGTAGAAGATGTCTAATACTGCTGCAGAGAGTTTTCCTTACTATAGTTTTTTTTTTTTTTTTTTCAGATCTTTTGAAACACAAGGATTACAGGTAGTTGAAGTAAACTGGAAATATTTGATAACAGTTCTCTGGTTCCAAACCAGAAATAGTATATCTGATTTGTATGAAATACATGTGATTTGTACTGAAATAAACTAATCATAGAATCATTAAGATTTGAAGAGACCTCTAAGATCATTGAGTCCAACTGTTAACCTAACACTGCCAAAAGCAGAACTCAGACAAGATCTCAAATAGTGCTACAAAATAACTATGGAGAAAGATAAGTACATAGCACCACAAAGGAGCACATGGTGGCACAGACCCTGGGGGAGGAGGTGTCACTTGGCAGGCCCCTACAGAGAGGAGCCTGCCGGAAGCTGACAGGCAGGTGAACAGTGCGTGATCACCCCATATAAGGACATTTAGAAGGTGCACTGCTGATGTGGGAACACCAGATAGGTTGTGTAGTGAGAACTGCCATGTAAGGAAATACTGTGCCTTAAAGAAGTGTATAAAAGCAGCTCGTTTCCTTTGAAGAAACAATTCAGATCGGAGATCCAGGAATCAGACTCAGATTCAGTCTGAATTTCAATCACCGACAAGTAAGAAATAGTTTTCTCGTCCATTTATTTCTCAAAGATATGTCTGTCTGCCCTTAACACATGTAAGCACAGAACTGCTGTTCTCTTTTCAGTCTAATACCTCTCAAACACAGGATGCCCAAACGGAAAGGTAGGAGACACTTGCTAAAGCTGTCAGTCAGTTTCAACTTAACTGAAAAAGTTTTACTTCATATGATACATAACTACACTACATAAATGTAGTGCTAAAACAAAGAGGAAGTCACAAGAAAACAACATCATAAAAAATATGACCACCGTTAAATATCACTAGTAATAACAACAACAATAGTTAAATTACTTAAAGATACTTTTATTTCAAGTAAATAAAGATCCAGAGCAAACCCAAATCGGTACATTTCTGAACTACTGATTAACAGCAATCAGAAGAATATATCAAAGTATATCAGAGAAAAGATGGTTCTCAACTTCTTTCATGTGTGGTACTTTTTCTTTAGGTGTGTGCTGCTGATACCATTAAAGATAGAATACAAAAATTTAGTGGAATTTTGAGACTCAAGACACACCAAAAATCTCCACTCATAAAGAAACAAGATGGTCTGTTAAACTTCCCAAAATAATTATAACTATAAACCTTTATTGGGTTCATATTTAATGTGCAACCTAAGATTCAGCTCACAATATTTCAAGAACATAGTACTAAAACATATAATCTAAATTCAGAACTTGAGCTCTTGTTATGATTACTGATGGTTGACAGACACCACCCCTAAAGGACCTGAGATCATGGATAGAATGAATCTCACCTGAGATCATGGATAGAATGAATCACTCTCTCAAGATGGTTGCTATTTTCATTTGCAATAGAAGGAAGGGCAGTCCCTAACTTAGACTATAATTCCAACTTTTACATCTCAAAATTCAGACTAAAATAATTTGAATTTTATGCATACTATGTGTGAAAAATGTGTGAAACCTTTAACTTTAAATTAACTTCAACTTGTGAGACACACAGTGCAATTTATTCCTTTTCTGATCTGAAATGCAATATCTCAAATCTAGACTTGAAAAGAGAGAAGGAATTATTACTAGACAAAAGGATTGCCATAGGTATGATGAACGTGACAAAGTTCATATTCCAAAAGGCTAGAGTTAGCAGGAGGTGCTCTGCCCACAGTTGAAATGTCACTTGCAACTTCTGCTATAGCAGGCTTCCCCAGCTATGAGACCACAGAGGCAGAAATCCTGTAGCAACCTGGCATCAAGTGCTCTCTGTTTCTCCTTTCATTAATCTGTGCACATATGCATAAATGTCTCAGTAACACCAAATCCTGTATAAGCAGGGATGCCACTGCTACCATCCTGGTTAAAAAAACTAGTCTTCCTCAGCTCAGAACAGTGTGTAATTCTGAGGAATTCTAGGTGATTAAATTTGTCCAATTGACCACTTTCAGAAAAGAGAGTAGGATTAAAATAAAGGGATAGCATTTACCTTAATCAGGGATGAACAGAAGTGGATAACTATCGTATTTTCCATCATTCTACCTACTACTGTTCTATGTATTTGTCTTTATATAAGCTGTATTGAGACAAATCAAACTGAAAACTAGAAAAAAGAAATGCAGTTTTATAGGTTGTGAAACTAGTAGGTAGAACTTTGGACCATGAGATGAGGTGTGACTTTTCAATGCATTTAAATTTATCTTGATTTTTTTGTTCCCCTTTTAAAGACTGTATCTAAGTTCTTTCTTCTTACAGCATGCAGGATAACTAGCCAGCAGACTAAAGTATTTATCTTTCTAGGTTGCTTTTCTCTAAAATATGCTTTGTCTTCACCTGAAGCACCAGGCTCTGATTGCTCCAAAAGAAAGGACAATAATCTCTGAGGCACTGGTGCACTTGAAAGAGTAACTCTTTTGTTTAAAATATTCTGTATGAGAGAACTTAAAATGTCAAGGAAGTCAGTCTATTGAGACAGAGTATTACCTCATGATCTTGCTGGTTTTTTTATTCCTATGGAACTGCAGGATACTTCATAATATTCATACTAAGAAAAATAGGAAATAATTTTCTATAGGAAACCTATCATTGTAAAAACATATGGGACACAATTAACTTCTGTCCCAGAGAAGAAAAGAGGTTAACAACTATGGTTTACTCTCAATTCTTAGCTGTACTAGCTAGTGTATTACTTTACACATGTACTTCTTTATTGTTTGACATCTTGTACACAAAATGTTCTCAGAGACTCCTCCACACATACAAACCATAGAATTATACCATAGAGGAGGTGTAAAGAAATTTCTGTATAAATACCTATGCATGAAAATGAGAGAAATTGATTTCACAGTCTTGCTACTGTTGATTTCACAGTCCCGCTACTGTAGGTACAACAACTTTTGGCAGCTGCATCTCTCAATATCTGTCTTAAAATATAGATAGGAAACAGCCATATGTAAACTGCAATGTAACATCTTCTTTTATCATTTCCCTTTATATAGTTTGTAATTATAAATATTCATAGAGATGATTACATGTTTAACTTTTTATTTGTCTGGGATTTTTTAACAAGAAAGAATTGAAAACAGGGATTTTTTTAAACTTTAAACCATCTTGCATATTGTTTTGATGGCAATAACTTGACACTCACGTTCAAGATTCTAATCAAAAAATGAAGAAATTTTCTTACATTATTTGAGATTTTCAGCTCCTGTTTTTGCCCTTAATGTTTTAAATGTTAAAAAGTATACCTTTAAAGCTACAAAACTAGTTTTTTTCACTATAAACAGTGCAAAATGAATGTGAATCCAAGTGGGCAAAACTAACTGATTCAGCATGACACTGAAAAACTGAAGCTACTAAGTATAATAAAAAATTTTGGTTATGCATTGCTACTTTTTCTTGCAATCCTGTATCTTTTCAAATCAGGTGACACAAAATTCTGCTGTAACATCACATATACAAAAATCCATGCTTAAATCTTCCAGTTACTGGGAATGTGAATAAAAATAATTTGTAAGACATGTGTACTGTGGGGACGCATTTGCAGTTTTTTTATCTGGAGAGCATCTCAGGTAGCAGTAGGCACCTTTGTTTGTCTAAAGTTGGACTTTTATTGGAGGATATTTATTTAAATTTCCCCAATAAACAATAGAAAGAGATAGACATGTATTTAGAGTGAAATCTCTACGTGCTCACCATCATGACTCTGGATGTCCCCAGTCACTTGTAAGGAATATACAAAAAGAGCTCAAACCCCCTGCTGTCTTCAAAGTTTATTGTGTTAGTTTCTTAGACTTTATATTCGAAGTAGGGCTGAGACCATTATCTGCTTCCTCCATGCTGGTCTGGATAGTTTAGGAAGCCATTTAGGCTTCTTGATTAACTAAAGAAAGGCCATTTAAAAAACCACTCAAATTACTTAGCCCTTTATATAAAACAAAATTCACCCTATGGTTAATTTTTTTTTACAAGTTTGGGTTTCTTTATAGCAGCTGTGGTTACTCCTCATGTTTGTTCCTGAGCCTTGTGAACACATTTCCTGTGCTCATCTCCTCCAAGTCATTTTCTTTTGTAGGGATTTGTTGATTAGTCACACGTAGTGAACTTCGAGATAATATTTCCCTGTAAGCAACTATGCAGTGATTACAGATTTTGTTCAGTTGATGACACTGACATCAAGTTGGATCTCTGAAAAATCGCATATCTATCGTCTTTTCTCCTTGCATCAATTTACTTAGAAAGTAAATTTAATTTAGTTTCATATTGGTAAAAACATATGCCTTTCATATAAGATTCAGGGCTACAATTTAAATTTGAAGAAATTATCAAATACCGAAACTGCATTTTATTCTCCATTGTGATGTACAATGCTATTTTCTTCATGTTTCAAGTGTATTTACCACTGTTACTTTTTTTTCCATTTTACTCAGATTGGGACTTCACTTAATCCACTGAATATTGAAGACAAGGCAGTGCCCTGGTGGATCAGTTTATCTGTGCATTATGCATGTAGAAAGAAAGCTAACATAATAAAATTGTTGAAGCATGCCAGCTAAGTCTGAAATATTCAGAGTTTCAGGTCATCCGAGACTTAGTTAAAGCTGATGGATTAGTAGTAAAGTATTAATAAGATAAGTGCTATTTGTCACTGTTGTTTATATATAATGTTGGAGAGAGTGTTAACAAAAGTGCTTTTCAATAATTGTTAGAACATGCCATAGCCTTGTGCTATAATAAAACAGTCTGTTTCTTCAACTTTTAGCAGTTTATAACAATTTTAAATGCACATAAGACAGAAAATTAGGTGAAATGGTCCAAGTACTTCCTCAGATAATGAGTAAGTCACTGAATTGTAGTCTATAACATAAAATGCAGATATAACAAAGAATAAAACAAGAAGAATTTAAATGATTGGATTATTTGAGGTTAAGGCTACTGTTGCCATTAAGTAAACTTTAATCATCTGTTTGTATCTAACAGAAGTTCAGTGAAAACAAACTGTGGTATTAAGGCTTCCGAATTCTCTACAAATTATCAATTCCTAAGGAGATGGGGCATGTGCCTTTGCCATATGTCTGTGTGGAACAGTAAGATGCCTTGTTTGCATATTCAGCTACTCTCTGTTGAACAGGTTTGTCTCAGTGGTTTTACGTAGCTGTAAAAATGGACATCGAAAAGTAGCTTGGCCATGCTAGGCCTTGCATGAATCCACTGCTAACGCACAGATCTGCTTAAGCTAAAACATATCCCACTGCTCAGCCAGGCTGCTATGCTAAGAGGGTAATATTTCTTACAGTTCTAAGTCCAGCTGGTTTGGAACCATCTGTGTATGCTTTCTTCAGGGTAATGTGGTGCCATGCAGGTGTGTCTGCAAACATTGACAGTGCAACCGTTACTTATGCTGCTGGGTAGTTTGTGTCTTCCTTAAAGTTTGTGATGTTATGTGTTTTTCAGGGTAAGCCAAACATTTCTTTTGGTTTTGTTTTTCTCACCAGTAATATTTCCTGAACTCAGAAAAACAATAGGAAGACAAGTTATGGAGAGCTGTGATGCTCACAGGTTATATCTCTATTTATGCCTAGTTCGTAATTTCATTGCTTGGTTCATTGGTTAGGTTTTTTTTATACATTACTGTCTCTCAGTGTTATCATGGCTAATGCATTAAAGTCTCTGGAATGAGAAAGAACATTTCCATGGAAGCAAAAGTTTGTGGGAAGGGAGAGGGCAAGAAAGAACAAGCAGTCTTCAGATGTAATGGCAGACAGTTCTTTCCTTGGAGAGTCAGAGGTCACTGGGTGGATTATTTGAGGCCCCAAAAAACCAAGAGCAAATCTTGTACCAAGAGCAAATCTGAAGGAAAGGACTTGACCTGAAAGGCCACGGTAGGCAGAGTACAGATTTTTCTAAAAACCTCCTATATTTTTGTTCTGTCTCATTCTGCTCTTATAACATTCTTTTCTTCTAGTGCTTACAAATTCTTACGTAGTCTATGAAATCCATGGTTTTGGAAAGTACAGTTGCAAATTTACAAAAAACCTTTTCATATTTTTAAAGCTCACTGTTTCAAATTTGCAAGCAGAACCCCCCTCAAAACACTCTCCAACTTGGAAATCGGACAGAAGAAACATTCAGCCACACTTGAACTTCCAGGAAACTACCAAAGAGGAAACCTGTATATAGATGGCATATAAACAAGATTCATACGATCCAAAAGTGATTTCTGTTTCAGCAGTGTAAAATTTAAGCTAGTTTCAGGGGGAGAAAAAAGACTGATCTGTAAATATTTCAGATAGTCATGTATAGTATTCAATGCTTCAAGTATCTGGTGAAAATTGTGGAGGTCCTCTGCCCTAGTAGTCAGATATATGTATATGCTCTCAGAGCTAAAACTCAAGTGAACTATATTACAAATCCTTCAAAAATGAAACATATGCATAATTATCACATGAATGATGACTTAACATTGGAAAAAGAAATATTTATACCTCTACAAGTATTGGGTGAGCAGACAATAAACACAGGGAAAATTATTGAGAGCTTCATTGTATGATTGGGTCCAGCTAAAAGAAGAAAGGACAAAAAAGGTAAATTATTAGACCTGATTAGAGAGATGATAAAAGAAGGCAATCAGGTGTAGTGTCCTTTGGGATTTATTCAGACTAAAATTGATTGAATTCTCCTCACCTATGATATCCAGGAATAAAACCTGAGGATAACAGCATAAAGTTCATGGTAAAGGGCAATTCATCACTAGTAACAGCATGGACTGGATAACCTCCTCATTTTTTTCCTTCCAGAGTGAATTTGACCTTATGCTAGAAGGGTTAAAAGGTATAAAGCAGTGGTTAGCCACAAGCTTAAGATCAAAACAGTGACCAAGTGTTGACACCTGGTTAAAGCTCATTGAAGAGAAACTGTACACCATCAATAATTTTACAAAGGCATAATGATACGATGTAATTCAGAATTGATTGCAAATACTTACATCAAAGTTCCATTTCATATTTAATAAAAATATCATTATTGAATTTGAATGTATAATAGTTGTTATTAGTATTAAGGAACAAAAAGTTCTTACAGTTTGCAATATGCAAAAATACATTAAAATATTTGAAGAAAGTTACTTCTGGATAAAAAGCAATATTTTTATTTTAATAATAAAAAAATAAATTGAGAGGTCTTCAGCTGCATGACTCAGGTATCAAAAACTCACAGAAAATTCCTTTGTTGAGTTCCCACTCTCCAGACAGTATGCTTTTCTCTCCAAAGACACAAACGCATATTTACATTAACCTAATATATAAGTAAAGTACCATTCAGAAAAGTGTTGGGAATTAATAGGGAAGTTAAATATCTGCTCTATTTCCACGCTTTCCATCAGTATTACAGTCACTCCAAGAATTTGGGATGATGCAGCTTTAAGAAGGTTTAGGCAGCTCTAACATTTTACAAGGATGACTATACATAGCTTTCCTTTCAAACGGCTTCTTTCTGCAAGATTCTGAGAAAAAAAAAGCAAAGGAAAAGATGTCTGCCAACGGTCAAGAGGAGATTGGGAGTGGTGGGATTTGCCACTGCAAGAGAACGTCATTGTTCACTAACATATGATCTAAACTTATTTGCTTAACAGGGTGACGTACGTGGGTAGATAACAATTCCTTTCCTCAAAAACGAATGTCCGCACAAGCCAGAGCTTCAGCATCACCAGTCCACTTGAGATCAGCATTAGACTCAGAAGAATATGACATTTGCTCCTCACAGTTGATGTGTCAGATCCACAGATGGGAAAGCAATTCTTTTGCAGACTCCAGCTTCCACATGTTGGATGTCCACCTATGGTGTCTCCCTAAAAGTCTATTGTTCAAAAATTTATGGCATTAATTCGTTGGCATTAGTTGCCTACTCCTTTACTAAGCACGTACCACCAAGTAATCAGAAGGGTCCTGTCCTTTTGATCGTGCCTCTTCGACATGTGATGAACATCAGAAAAAACTCTCAGTTGCAACTTTTAATTTTGATAATTGAAGTTGGCTATATAAAAGAGGGTTGCCAGGTTTTCAGAAGTTTTCTGGGTTTTTAGGTCTCATTATCATTAATAGGGTCAGAAGTGCTCAGTACTTGTAAAAAACTCAGGCTGCACAGTGAGATGACAGAATATGGCTTCAAGTTCCTAATTTTAGACATTGCAATTTGGCAAACTATGCCTGTAAGCACTTCTGACGATGTGAAGTTGTAATCCATGGAGTTGTCCTGCAATTCTAAGGTCACCATGCAATGTTACACATTTAAGTTTGTTTAGATTATTCACTCTATTAGTGTCTTATGGTATTAATCCTAGTCAGTGACATAGACAGAATTGATAACTACTTAGGAGATCATAACTGCAACATTGCCAGTTGATAAAGGTTAGAAACATTAGAGCTGATTTTTCCTGTAGGACACAGCATGCTAGAATTTAATTGTAATCTTGCTTCATTACCCATCACATTCCCTATTAAATAGCACAATGATTGTCTTTATGTCTTTATTTCTCACATCCTAAATTATTGCCATTTGGGATCATAAAAAAGCATTCCTACATAGTTGAATGCATTACTTTATACTAAAAATTATTTTCTTTCTAATTACTTAGGAATTTATAGTTAGGATCCCCATTGAAGGACTGTCAACCTTACTTTGGGGATTTTTATAACAATTTGAGGAGATTTAACTGTATATTATATTTTACCCCCAAAAAAGGAACAGCTGGCCTATTTATGTACATCAGCAAATGTCAGCTCCTTTAGAAAATGAAGGGCTTACTGCATCATTATCATCCCCAAAATAACCAGTAGCTGGTAGAGACAGAATTTCTTGTTTCCTACTGCTCTGAGGAAGTCTTTTCCACTTTATCATCATTAATAAGTATTGTTATTATTTTTAATAGCAGTAATATGTATTAGATTAACAAGAATCTGTCTTAGAGTACTGGAATGAGTGTCAAGGTAGACCTCATTGCCAAATCCTAATAGCTTCTGTGCACTTGTGTCTGAAGAGGAGTATGTTTACTTCTTTAAGAATTGTTTTGTTTCCAGAGGTGTTGATTTAAATTAATTGCTCTGTTTAAACAATTGGCTTTGCAAATTTTTTACAGGGAAAAGGGTCCATGGGTGACTCCAATTAAAATTCTTTACATCACAAAATTGCGGTTAAAACACTGTAAGCATTTTTATAACTAGATATATGATCCAGAAATGGATCACCTAATATTTTTTTGCATGCTAGTTACACAATCCTTCAAAAAAATTCAAACCAACTGGAGTTTCCCCTGCTTATGACTTATGTCACTAGGCAGCTCTATACAATTTCACATTAGACCTGGAAGAATTGTTGCTTCTAATTGACTTAGTTCAATGAAAAGTATGATATGTCCATCAATAAATTAAATGTAGATTTTATGCTTATAAACTAGAACTCTGGTTTTATAAATAAAAAAACCCTCAAACTGAAGATTACTTGCATACACAGTTTGGCATATACAGAACAGCAATAATAATATTCCATTGTGTGTCGCATTTCTAATTTGTACACACAACAAGTATTTTGCTATTTAAAATAATGAGCAGTGATGTGAATTTAGTATTTAGCTATGAACTTATATTCTGTTTAACAACATGAAGATAAAAATGTTGCCTTATTTAAAGAAGACTGTAAGTGAGTGAATTCACATAGTTTTCTGATACAAAGGTATACTCTCATAATAATCAGATGGCATATTGACTTTTTTCTAATTAGGCTTTAATTTTTGCTCCTACTATATGTCTTCTATTAATAAATTTTATTTCTTGAAGCATATCAAGATATTTATTGCAATCTTTGTTTTGTCAGTTATTCTAATAACCATGATAAGTGAGCCTAGCTGATTTTACCTAGGCACAAAAATTTAAATATACACAAGTCAATCGTCTACTTGGACCGTTAAAACTTACATTTCAAAGTAAGAAGCAAAGTAAATCTTTATAATCATGAAAATAATCCTTTTGCTACAAGTGTGCTAGTTTTATAAATCATTTTCACTTGTGATTATAGCTAACAGCCATATGTTAAATTAATTTTAAAAACCAAGAAAATAAGAATTTGAATTGCAGTCAAGTCTCAAGACAGTGAAATCGGGATCGGTTTTATTGTCTTAAGTAATGCTGCCCATCTCCACAGTGCTGGAAAGTCATATCCAATCAAACAAATCCATATATACATTTTACATAAGTCTCTTTCCTTTCTTCAGACACAGCTCTCTGGTTGTTCAATTATTTCTTTTTCTTTTTTTCCATTATTTTATAGGTACAGGAAATAAGAAGGAGCTGGTATGCTTGGGAGTATTATTGCAAGCAGTCGTGTGGATTGGGGCACTGAAGGTGATTGGCACTGAGCACTTCAGAAAACCAAGCCTCTAGTTTATGGTGCTGTGACTAAATGACACACAGGATGATAGCTATGTGAGATGCAGTAGAATACTAAAGTAATCACAGTCCCTTTGCAGTATTGCAGGGTAATAAGAGCACAATAAAAGCAACTGCCTCTAACCTGAATGATTTTCACAGCTTTCCATTTAGTGCCTAAGAAAGTTACTGTTTTATTTACATTGATCCAGCATTCAGAATTTCTGAATGTGAAGGTCACCTCTTCCTGGATAAAGTGACACCCCATTACAACTACCAAAACCAAACCAAACAGTTGGAAGGGATGGTTTGTCATAAGCCTTCAAAACCTCTCCAACTATTGAAGTGTTTTCCCCACTTACCTGCATTCTACCCTTTCATTTTGCATCTTTCATGAAGTGTTGAGTAGGTCTATTTGCTCAGACTTCTCCTATATTTGCAAACTAACTAAGGACAGGGTTCATGCTGTGACCTGAGACAACTAATACAGCTTAATTGTACTGTCTGTGGCTTGGCTTTAGCTTGCACCATCTAGCATGTTCCCAAATGTTTTGAAACAGCTGAAGGACAGTTTGCATCAAAAAATGCTCCCAGTAAGCAGTTTTGATGTGGACAGCTTACTTTGGAGCATCAAAGAAGGCAGCCATTTGGACACCAGCTATGTCAAGTCATTTGTTCTCATAAGCAGAGAACAGTTCCTGGACCATTTTATTTTTTAGGAGAGCTTTTGCTTCAAAGAAAAGCTTTGAAAGCTTTATGCATTAATTTCCCCACTCAGCACCTAACTGCTGCTCCACAAAGACACTGAGAGCATCATGCCCATCCACCTTGCCAAGAGAACTGGGATGATATTCAGAGCTGAGAGGAAAAGAGGATGAAGGGAACAAAATCTGTGTGGAAGGAAGGGTTGACGTATAAATTCACCCCCCTCAGCCAAAGTGTAGCCCTGTCCATTTTTCTACCAAACCACCTGCTGTACCCAAAGAGATGAAGTGGTGCAATGGGACACAGCAGAGGACAAGTACAGTTTCTGTGCCTACTGGAACAACAGATGGACCTAGCTCCATTGTTACTTTGTTTGCCACCACACCGCTATTTACCTTTGTCTCCATCTGTTCTTTTTTGTCATGAGCTTATGTTGTGAGTTCTCTGGATCAGCGACTGCATCTTGCCAAGCTCAGTGGGGTCCTGATTGCTGCCTGGAGACAGGCTGTTAGGCTATACATTCATGGGGGAAATTTATGCCACAGCTACTTAGTGAAATCTATACTGTGCAGTCCAGACAGTGTTTTGTGTGTTATTAGGGTAGAACTTGGTGTTAAAAATGGAGTATACAAAGGCCAACACACACTAAAAACACCCAACATTAATTTAAATAGTAAGAATAACTCCAAGGAAAAATGGGAACTAAGGATATATTCACCTAACTCCCAGATACAGAGAACATTTAAATCCATATGAGATTCATATCTCTGTGTCTCTGCAGAGATTGGGGCCAAGAACATGACCAGAGACCTAATATATTTCTAAGTCTGGAAGAAAGGGACAAACTAGTGATACCACTCATTTTCTCTGATAATTCAGTAACAGTGCACTTCACTTGTGATACAGGACAGCTAATTTCAAACTCGTTTTTCTGCCTGGGTAGATATGAACACCTATCTGCAACTACAATCACTAGGCAGCTGGGTATTCGGAGATGAGGTTCAGTCACACTCACCAGTCCAGTACTAAGTGAAAAGACAGTGTTTTCTGGCCCCAAGAAAGACTGAAAGACAGTGAATGCAGGTTTGACTCTATAACTGCATGCCATGGCAGCCAGCTTGAATTTGGCAAATCTGAGATTCCATCTCCACTGTTCAATTTCATATTGGATCCCACTGCATATATCCTACACAATAACTGCATAAGGAATCAAGACACCTAGGGCATATTATGGAAAGTACACTAATAAATAAGCTATAGAGAGACCACAACTTAGTACTATTGACAATGCAACAGTATCCTTTTTCTTACTTCATTATGAATAAAAACCATAGTATGCAAATTTCAATTTGAATGCTTGAACACTCAGAGATATTAAATTATTTAATTAAGTATCAATTAAAATTCATAATCCACTTTTTCTCTCCCTGGGAAACTTCAACATACAAAGTAAGACAAAGAAAAGAGCTTTTGAGGAGAAAGGGTGGGTCAGTGCTGTTCATGGTACACATGGAATTCTAGCCTCCCTTTATTCATTATGGTTTTAGCCTTATCGCTTAAATCAACGCCTCCACAGGCAAATGATGAACGTAGTGACCTTTTTTTACATATGTGCTACAAGAAAAATAAAGTCATATTTAAGGAAGTAGCAAGAACTTATTACTGCAGCAAAAGTTATTTGAAGCTGCCTGTCATCTGCTATCATGCTTTATATTGATATGTCTCCCAAGACATAAAATGCTAAGGAGTTTAAAAGCAATCAAAAAAGCATGATTTCTTCACAATTTCTGCTTCATATTCCCATGTCTTGTGTATCAAAATCATTAAAGATGAGAATATATGCAGATTCAATTAATTTTTTAGTGGAAGTGAATGAGATTATGAGTTTCCTTTACATTGTAATCCAAAACATTTCCATGTTTGACCAGCACTCAATCGCCTCTCCTGACTCCATCCATGTTCCATCCTTCACCTTTACTGTGACTGCACGATCCTGATAACCTCCTCCCTGCTCTGACTTTCTTGTTCTTACAGTGTTTTCTGTCTTTTTCCACCTGTGCCTATGTTCCTATTTTGTATCCCTCTTTCCTTCCTTAAACTCTTCTTTCCAGTTTGGTGCAGTTCTTGATTTGCTCTACTTCTTTGTCAGTAACAGCTGAAGCACTAAAAACCCTAGTGAGACAGAGCATACCTTCTGCAGGAGTAGATTAGAGATCTCTGAATTAGCTCCAGTAAGATAACAGTTTAAATTCCAGTAGCAGTTTAGCAGATTATTTTTATTCATGCTGCAACTATTTAACAGTGATTTAAGTGGTCAGGCTCAATCAGAGCATGCAGCCTGAAAGATTTTTACTGTAATGAGTGAAGTGTTTAGAAAACGAGTCCTATGAGGAGTGGCTGAAGGAACTGGGGTTGCTTAATCCAGAGAAAAGGGGGCTCAGAGGAGACCATGTTTCTCTCTACAACTACCTGAAAGGTGGCTGTAGCAAGGGTGGGGGGCAATCTTTTTCCTGAACTAATTTGTAATAGGACAAGAATAAACTGCCTCAAGTTGCACCAGGAGAGGTTTAGATTGGCTGCTAGTAAAAAAATTCCTCACTGAAAGAGTTATCCAGCATTGGAACCTTCAGCTGGGTGAAGGTCATTGCCATCCCTAGAGGTTTCTAAAAGATGTGTAGATGTGGTGCCTAGGGACGTGGTTTAGCAGTGGACTTGGCAGTGTCACATTAATGGTTGCGCTCACTTTTTGTACTGGTTTTACTGGTCTTTTCCAGCCTGAGTCTATGACTCTATGACGCTTCTAGTGAATAAAGCTGACACAACTGGTTACATGAACATGCGAAGTGAAGAATAGCAACTCTTTAAGCAACAATTAGGTTTTAAAAGCATGTTCTATCTATAGCATAACCTTAAACTGTGAAAAATTAACCTGCTAAGTGGTTAGATGACAAAACCTGAAACATATAAAAAAGCTGGCATGAAAAAAAAGGTGTTTTTGTCAAAACTACCTTGGAAAAATTGTAACAATACAGTAGCTTAAAAATATTAATTGCAGAAGGTGATAACACAAATAAGAACAGGAGAACCAATATGCCTATAATGAGAATCTGTGGTTCCACAACCTATTTTGTGAGGTGCTATCCTTGGCTCAGATTGGCAACAGATCAAACCTAGCTCAGGACAAGCAAAATAAGGTTTTATTATTCCATGAGAAATAAATGTGAAATGGAGTTTGTGGGGTCTGCACAGGCCCATTTCCAGCGTCTTGATAAGTATTTCAGTGACACAGTCATCTGCCATCAGACATTAGCTTCTAAGTACTAAAGATACTTTTAGAATACCATAAAGCCATTTTGAATACCAAATCAGCGAACGGCATACACAGAAGAACATATTCCTCAAAAATTACTACCAGAACCTTATTACCTGTTGAAAATTCATGCAGCCTATCTTAAAAAGAAAACATGCACTATAGCTGTTAGCTGTTAGACTGGGCATGTCTAATATATGCAGGATTGAAGAGCCACTTTAGAACAATTCTGAAGAAGATTTCAAAAGCTGAAGGTGTTTTAAGCCTTACATGTTAATGGAACTAACCAGTAGAACAAAATAAATGCAATTATATCTCCAGTGAACTTATGTTTTGGTAGCTGAACATGATTTGGTGCTGTGTGAGTGGAAAGGACACGCATTTACAATTTTCACTTAGTAAAGTACAACCAGCTTAATGTTTATAAAACAGCAGCAATTGATGAATATGAAGTCAAATGCTATGCAGTCTGCACTGGCAATTATGGAAGCAAAATCTGAATGAATGCTATGACAGCAAATGTAAACTATTCCAAAGCTTGTTTAAACAGCAGGCCATAGCCAAGCAGAATCCAACAAACCAAATCAAACAGTAAAATATTTTAGTCTTATGAATAGTAACTATGGGAGTGACAGTAATGATATTGAATGTGAGGAATGCATCGGCAAGGCTGAATTTAAAAAGCTTCAGCTGAGAACGGGTATCATAATTCATTGTAAACGTTCAAAAATATTATTCTACATTTCTGTTTCAAAATTATCCATTTCTTTTAATTCATTCCTGGAAATTGTTACTTTGTTCTATAGTACAGACAAAAGATCCAGACAAGTTTATTTCAATAATTTTACTTGAGAGTAAAGCATTTAAAGAGATTTTTTTTTTGTGAAGGTGACAGTACATCAGCAGAGTCTCCTTTGTCCCCATAGTATCATCATGTAAGTGCTAGTGGTTTGGTCTATATTTTGAGGATAAAAACATTCTTCATGGATAAAGTTCACCTAAATCTTAACAAAATAAGGGCTTAAGAAACTAAATAATCCTTAGCTCCCAAATGATAATCTTGTTTTTCGGAATCACCTAACTCTGTAGGCACACAGGTGTCTCCGAGTATTTACAGTTATTTACCCACATACACAAACATATGTTCTGGGAAACATAAAGGCAAATCAGGATAATGTAGGCAGCTGCTTAATCTCCCTTAACTCTCTGGAGGAGATGATGACAGCAACCTTAAGCATAGGAAATCAGATCAGGATTTAAGGTTTGTTCAGATGACAGTTAACACCTACAGCTTCCTTATTTGAGAAGGGAACCCTGGAACACTGGTCAAAGCAGAAATAAGAATAAAAGAAAGTAAAAATTATTTGAGCAGTGAGAGATGGGTGAATTTCTTGGAGTGCAAATTAATAGAAGGTAAACTAGCTGCAGGTAGTCTGAATCATAACACCTCACTATGGCATATTCTGGCTTAGAACCCTCTTTGCCCTTTCAAATGCAGCGTGCAGCCCAGGAATGTATGAATCATCAGACCATTAAGAGAGTACTATATTGTGGGGGGTCATGACACTCAGCTGGAAAGGAAGACACCTATGATTTTGAGTTTTGGTAGTTGGTTGCTTTATTTTTTTGGACTAGTTATATTTTTTGTAGTTTATCTTGGTTTTACTTATGTGCCTTCCTATTCCAAGGATCAATAATCTGCATTATCCTAAGATAGATCCTAAATTAATTTTTACCGTCTTTCCTTCCAGCCCCTGGAATTTTGTGGGTTCAACATTGTAGAAGCTCACCTTTAAAGCTGTTTCTCTCCTTCTTACTGTTATTATAGCCTAGTGTTATAACAGTCTTGCAATGTGGGACATAAAGGCTGACACCAGCTCAGACTGTGTCAAGACTCGCACGTATCTTATCATCATGACTAGCTGTTTTGATGACTAAGCTGAGAGTCTGGAAATGGGGATTCTTGTCTTCTTTCTGGAAAAAGAAGCTTGCTGTCTTCCATTAGACAGGTATTCTTTGGAGATGGACAGCCACACCAGATGTGTCAACATGACCACCAAAGATTTCTTATTTCTTCCAATGCAACAAAGCACATAACACCACCACAGAGAGATAACCACTTAGTTTACACTGACTCTTAGGTGGATGGGAAGCCTTCAGATCTATTTATACTTTTCTGAAGTATGCAGCATTTGCTGAGGTATGTACGTTGGATTCAAGGATTCAAAATCAAATGTGAGGACATTTTAAATAAAAACGGTCGACCAGTCACTGATTATAGGGAGGGAAGACGGTGTTTGTATTGGAGAGGTGAAAGATTATCCAGTTACTTCTCTAATATTTTGGGGCAGAAGTTCTTACTGGCATCAAGGAGGAGAAGTAATAATTGCTGCAAAAATATTTTAAGAGTAGGATTAAGTAGAGTGCATAAAACTAAATAAAATGCTTGAGGCATTGGTTTTGGAGCCCTTTCCCCTTACCTTCAATAGTTAAAGGCAAACAGACCTGTAACTCTCACTTCTTCTGTGGCTTATTGGTTTTGAAGGGAAACAAAGAAAGTACTGAAATTTGAGAGAAGTAAGACAGAACGCACTCATTAACATCAGTGAACCACTCAGCAGCCTCTTTTTCACTTTGGTTTTGGGTTTTTTTTTTGATTTTTTAAAGATTAAATTAATACTCTCTATGCATTGAATAGGAGTGTGCAAAAGACACATCAGAGTACCACTTAACAGGCCTCTCTTCTATATCTTTTGAACAAAACATACCTGGCTATACTGAGTCACTGAGGATTGAATAATATGGTCTTGCTTAAATCAGTTCCAGAGCAAATGATAGCATGAGATTTTTACTGGTAAGTCAAAGAAAAATGAAAGAGTTTTCTTGGGGTTGATGTTGTGGTTTGGGTTTTGGGTTTTTTTGGTGGGGATGCAGGGGAGAGGGTATGTGTCAATTGACTCATGGCTGAGCACACATTTCCAAGTTGAGCCAAATTGAGACTTTAACCATATTCCCACTATGATTAATGGGATTTTTACCAATCAAGAGCCGTGTACCAAATTAAAGGGCTCTAACTGATGAGTGTCTAAATGAGACTTTTTCAAAGAGTTGGATTTTTAGAAACTGCTGAGAGCCCACCCTCAGAAAATCTGTTTTTTCTGTGTATTCTGAGGGCTTTGATTGACAAGAAGGCTAAGACTGAAGGGGTGGCTGAAAAGGTTACTGTGTCCCTCATCCCTGCTGTTCTAGAGTCAGATCCTGAACCAAGGCAGAAGAACACTGTCAGCTCAGCCTCTTCAGTTGACTAACAAGCAACTTGTGCAGGTGAACAGGTCAGGCAGAGGAAGTGGTAATGGTTTTCACTTTCCCAGCCCTCACTGCCTCCTGCCATACATTGGAGAATGCCTAAGAAACTAAATTTTCTGAGGGTGAGCATTCAGCAAAGTCTGAGCTCCTTTAGGGAATGTTTGGATAATGAAATTTGTGGATACTAAAAAAAATCATAGGTGATACAATCCCAGATTAGAAACCTAAAAGATTGCTTCTTAAAATCCTGATTTTAGATTGTAGAGTTTGCACTAACAACCCTGTAAGGCAGTTTGCCTTACTGTATAACCATTTACACAAAGGAAGTGTTTTTCAAGACCTGCCTGACTAACTTACTTTTCTTAAACACCTTAAGTGCTACGGACCTTGGAAGCAGGTCTTTGTTTCTATATTGCACACATTTTTGTAGCAACCTTCATGTTGTTATATTATTTCCATATTTTTGTTTAGTCTGTCTATTAAAGTAGTATAAAGATTTCTGTAAGTAAATAATTGTTTAGTGAGCAGCATAAGCAGAATGAAGTAAAACTTTTAATTTTATGAATCTGCAAAGAGCAGAGAACTGAAGTGCCTACTTCTCAGTAAGTAGCCCATACTGTTCCAACTTCAGACATCTATAGTTTTTCACATGCAGGGCCAGTGACTATATTTATGATCCTACCCTATGTTGAACGAACTCTGAGAACGTAAGAAAATAAATTACAAAAAAACTTGTAAACTCAATAGGAAAGAGCTGCTCTGTTGCAGAGTAGGCACTAGAAGACACTCTACCTCATCGAAATACTGAAACTTCCTGGCTCTGAAAAGAGGAATGCAAGAATCTTTAAAAGTGTTTCTCCTTCCACACCTAACTAACTTGCATAAAAAACCATGGAGCTGCGCTCATACCTTCTCCTCATATTTGTCTTATTTTGTCTTATTTTTCTCTTGCACTTTTAGCACGCTGCAAAATCAGTCCTGGTCCTACATTTTAGAAGATACTTGATGGAATAATGTTTGCCAGTACTTTTGTCCTCTAATTTGTCCAGTCATATAACGGGATATAGACATTCAGGGACATAGGGATGTGCTAGTACAGTAGAAGTCCATGCATTTCGGTGCCCCTGGCCTCCATGCAGAACTGAGGGTAGTAAGAGTACATCTAGAGGGGGATCAAGATTTCTTGTAAGGAAAGACTGCCTGGACTCCAATCCAGAATATTGCTGTCCAATCCACAAACTTGCTGTTCTGTGACAGAAGTGTTTTGATATAGAGAAATATCTTTCCAAGCATCCCGCCGATGGGTCTGTGCTTTTTTATAAAGCTGACTAATTCAGCAAAGAATGGATTTTGGTTTCAGAGACACATAGGGTTTAAACATGCATTATTCTCTTTCAAATTACACTTTATAGAGTATTATACCCTGAGAGAAATTATTAATAAATGGCACTAATGAGTGTCAAGCTGCATTGCAAGGCATTTTGAAAATTGTCCTATTAATTAATGGAGTAATTAAGCTTTTGTCAGTGACATATCATATTTCTGACAGAAATAGATGGCCTGTGTAAGTCTGTGCTAGGCAGCTATCCAGACAGCCACTGCGTTTAATGAATGGCAGCAATTTAGTCCAGGTTTATGGTGATGGGACCACCTGCATAGGGGGAGCTGGCAACCTGCATGCACAAACAGCACTTTGCACTTTCCCTCAGTAAAATCGTCTTAGTTCTAAATTGATGTAGCCCTCCCTAGGATGACACATTAGCTTTTTGCCATTAAACCATAAGTACTGCTTCTCCGAGCTTTTGTGACAGAAATGTCAATTAACTTTCAACTTTCATTTCCATTTAATTTTGTATTCTCCTTCTATTTGCATATTAATGTGAACATGGTGCAGAACTGTTAGATTAAAATACCTTGCTAAGGTTAACAGCATGTAATGCATACTTATTGACTGTAATAGTTATGAAAACATAAAACTTTTGGAAAAAATAGATTTTTTTTCAGACACATCTCCCATCAACCACCACACAAACACACGGGGTGGGTGATGTACAAATATAAACACTAAAAATAGGAAGAGGAGCAGGAGAAACTTCTAAGAGCATATCAACACTATATATATGTATATATATATGTGTATATATATACGTATGTATATACTTTTATTCCCTTAGCAACAGGACTCTATTAATTCTAATAACAGTTTATAGCCTGGTTTCATGTAACAAGACCTTAGAATTGTATCCAGAAGGAAAAGGGCATGAAAGGGGAAAACTGCATTGGTGGACTGATTTTACTTCCATGTGGTTACACAGTCCATATGCTCAGATTTATGAGTTGCACATCTTAGAACACATCTGAGTATTTTCAAATGTAGATGAGCAAAATTATTGAGCCAGCACTGACATAAAATATCCACTATCTTGCTTGGCATAAAAAGCAACTAGCTAGCTTCAGCACAACAATCAGTGCAGTTAAACACTGATTTGTGGGTGACCACTCCATCAGTGCACTTCTTGCAAGCAAAACACTCACGATAGAATGCCAGGGAAGGTTCTTTTGCTGATCAGTTCCAAATTCCCCCCTCTCCCAAATTCAAATGATTAAAAGTCTGAATTTGGTTAGTTTCATGAAGCTGCTAAACTCAGCACAATCTAGACACTCAGGACTGCATAGCATAATTGACATGTCTAAAGTGTGAAAATGTCTTAAATTTAGAATACTTGGCTAAATCTACTCCCAGTATACCTAACTGAAACAATTAGACTCATAGCAATGATTAAATTGTACGAGACTGAATACAATAACTAAATATCAGTGTATGTGAAATAACTATCTGATCTCACTCGAAATACATGAGTCTGGACTGAAGTTTAATTTGTCTCCTGCAAAAAGTGAATATATGGAAGCTGATGCAGGAGATGAAACAAATATGACCCTCCTCATGGTAAAGAAGACAGCTTCAATATAGGCTCCCAGGATAACTCCACCATCCTCAAAGACTCTGGATTTGGACTGCTTACATTTCAATTGTCAGAGGCTTTAGAATATTCTTTTAGGTATTCCCAACCTCACTTTGGGAGGTTTGGTAAGCGTCCAATACATTTAAATTAAAATGGTGATTCATTACAATGTCTAAGACACAGAGTTACTTTGTCATAAATTATAGTTAATCTGCACTCTTACATTAGCTCAATTACCAGTAATAGAGTTTTAATGCAGTACTTACATGGTGTTAGAGAGAAATCTGCAACACTACTAGATTTATCTCAAGGAGGAAATGAAAACTAAATTGGAAAGGCTGGTACAGAAGAAATGCTGATAGGGCACCAGGGAATGGAAGTGGGGACAGAAAGTCATGTCAGTGACATGAAATGGAGAAAGATAGAGTAAATATAAGAAAGAAGATTAAAACACACCATGTGAAGGAAAAAAGTAGTGCACTAAGGGCACTTGAAGAAGAAGAAACACACCAGCAGAAACTGGTAGGGCAGAAAGGACATTGAAAAAGGGGGAAAATAAGGAGAATGAGAAGAATGACAAGATCAGTTACATGCAGGTGGCCTGCTTCTAAATAAACTCTGAATAATAACATTATATGTAAGAGTAACAGAAAACATGGAGGGAAAACGCTGGTTGTGGACCTTCTCCTGCCAAACTCAGATCAAGAGATAGGATGCAGAAGTCAGTTTCAAATGATTCACAGTTAGTCCCTTCACTGCTTTAATTCAAATGTGGTTGTTTCCAAGAAAATTTTCACCCTAACTTTGGGTAGTTCCATAATTGCTGAGCACTTTTAGCCAGGGCTTAATAGGATGTAATTATTGCAAAATCAGATTGCTGATTCAGGTTGGTTTTTGTTTTTTTTATCTATAACAAGGTGTTTTGTGATATATACTAAACTAGAAGCATGGTAAAAGGTTTAATGAAATATATAACAGGTTGAAATCTGTTAATATTTCACTCAGCATATCCCTGTTTTCTAGACATAGTTCTGTAGATTCATGAACAGGTCTTCTGACATAAAGATGGGAGTTATATGAATTGGGACACCCACACAGCTAGAAATTTAATTGTGTAGTTGTTTTGGTTTTAAATTAATTAGAGTGCAGAACTTGGGATGTACCAGGTCTTTATGAAAAAGAGGACAAGGAAATATAGCTGAAAATAAAATCTGTTTTCAAAACTCTCATACATTCTCCCCTTCCCTTATGAAATAAAACAGAATAAAAATATATTTGGAAAACCACCACAGGAAAAAAAAACAGAAACAAAAACCAAAACCAAAACATATACCAAAACTAAAAAAACCCCAACAAACAGGCAAAACATAAAACTTTCAGAATCAGAAATACAGGCCTGCCTTAGGGGAAACTTTTTTTAAAAAAAATCCTGCAATCTGGAAAACCTACAGTCAATATTCTTGCTGTATCATACTTTACCACATGGTTAATTTAGAATGACATACTAAGGGCTCATTAAACAGCCTTTAATGAGGTTATTCTTCTGTAATGTAAGAGACTGAGATTAAAATCTCTCATCTGTCTCAGACAGCCCAAGGACATGATTCAGGTGTGGTGTTTTCTCCCCAACTTACACTGTTGATCACAAGGTTGCTTGTAGCCCTGAGATCCTTTTTGACCAGAAATTTTAGTCTGAGAACTTTTCTGACTGAAAGTTCTGTAAAAAATGTTATACTCCCACCATCAAGTTCCACAGTCATAGAAAATGGCTGTCCTGTACCAAGACCATGACAAGTGTCAGCTCTTTTTTTTCAGGTTGATCTCCTTTATTGCTCCTCTAAATTGCCTATACTTTACTCTCTGATTCATCCAGGCCTTTTTGCTGCTTTAGAATCTTGAATTATTTCCAAACCCTCTTTTTTATTTTCCCTTCAAGTAATAAGTGACCACATAATTTAAAGCTTTTAGAGCTTTCTGGAGTCAAAAGCCTACTATTTGCAAAATTATTTTTAGCAAATCAGCCGTAGAAACAAAAGTATTTCCTTGTATACTTGAATATTATGAATCAGTTGTAGAAACAACAATACTGTGTTTTTTGTGGTTTTTTGGGTTTTTAAAATATGTACTGGAAGAAGAAAACAAAAAAAGGACTGAAAAGATATAAATTTTAGAAAAAATTATTCTTTGATAAAACATTTTACCATGCTTCTAGTTTAGTATATATCACAAAACACCTTGTTATAGATTAAAAACCCCAAAACCAACCTGAATCCCCTTGTTTTCCATCAGGTTATATATTATGTAAACCACATTAATTGGGGAATTTATAGTTTTCTGTAATTTCTGAATTACTTGTATAAGACACTTTACCCCTTACACAAGTAACAATACTAGAAAGTTCTTTTGGTGAATGAAAACAGTGATGAAGAGGACCCAAACGAGAACAACCCGCTAGACATGTGACCTTTTTATTGTTTGTTAGAAACATTTAATATTCCTGGATAAAAATGAGGAGCATATGAGTAGTAAACCAGTGTCAATTTTACAAAGTAATGTTTTCTGGAAACACCTGTGATGGTTTCAGCTGGGATGGAGTTGGTTCTCTTCAGAAATTTATATCTTTTTTAGTTTAACACATTTTAAATGTGCCACAGTACACTGAAAGCTATGATGCTAGATTGACAGTGGCAAAATGCTTAAGTTCAGACTTTGTCATGCACAGCCCCCTCAGATAAAAGTCACTCAGGAAAATGGGTTGGTGACCAGGATTATTTTGCTCCCTGGTTGTCCAGTTATGCAAAAATACAAACACATTGTTTTTGACTATCATTGAGACAGTGTATAAACAAAGCTGAAAGCCTAATTGACTTCAAAAGCCTCTCTATCTTTTGTTCACAGTGTTGAATCTCTAAGCTGAAAAATATAAAATGTGTCTGAAATGAAATGATCTAGAAGAAAGTTCTTGGTTGTTGCCTAGCGTTTTAGTGAGGTACAGAGTACTTTCTGTTGCGAGAGAGACTCTCTGGCTTAATTTAGTTCTATTTTATTCATAAATGCTTCACTTATTTTCACTATTTCTAAAGTTCTGAGAATGGGAAAACAAAATCCCAGGCACTGAATGCATAGGATTCCTTAAAGTTCTTCAAATATTTTAAAGTTCTCTAAGATGAAGTTGCTAGATGAGCTTATCTTCCCAAGATAAATCCTGTAAATAACAGGAAGGACATACAAAATGAACCTGAATATTTTAGATCTACTAATTTAGGTAATGCATGCGGATCTGCACACTGCTCACAAACATGCTGCATTTCATTTTTATTCTTCCCATAAATCTCAAGCACAAAGTTGCACTGTGAAGCACAAGTAAGCAAATACATCTTGCTATAGTAGGTGCTTTGATTGCCGTCATGAGAGATGTTCTCCCACAGAGGACCAATTTTTCCTGAAGACTGAATTGATGGGATAGTTTTATAGCTCTTGTGAAATGGCTGAGAGTATAAAATGTCTTAAAAGTTTTCTTAATTACCTCAGCAATCAAATGCTTAACACTAATATAATGGTGTTAATACAGTATAGAAGTCAACTGACATTGAAGTTATATGAGATAATATACCTGACTCCTGAATTATACTTTTGATTATGCATTACTGTTAGTCCATCTTAAAAAAACAACACACAATTAAAGGTCATAGTTTATAAGTACCAAACATATTGAAAAAATCACTCAAGAAAATATGTGCAGTTGCTGCAACAGTTTGATTATTGATATTTCAATATATTATAGTTTTAATAATTTCTTCAAACTTTGTTCAACAAAGATCCTCTGATATGTTTATGGTAACCCACTTTCTACTAATTTTCAAACTTAATAGTAATCCTTAATTTTCTAAAGTAAAAGGAGAGTGTTCCATTTAAACATTAGATGAGTTGCTGCATTCATATGTGCCTTGTTTGCAAACTTTCTGGATGCAGTGTGTTTATTCTCTTTGAACATAATCAAAACTGGGCTTTTTATTTTATTTCCTGCTTCTTTATTCTGCTCTCTTATTTTTGAAACGTTCTTTTTATTTATGACTTGTGAAGCTTTTTCCCCTTCCATTTTTCTAGTGGTTTATCATCTCTGTCTATCATTCAGCCTCTTCTACAGCTCTCTAGGCTTTTACTGCTTCAAATAATAAGTCTGTTTTCCTTAATAGCACTAACTTGAAGAAGCAAATATGCATACTAAAAATAATCCAGGGGAAGAGCTTACCTCCTTGGGTACTTGCTTATTTATCTCCTCAAAAGTGACATCCGCCTCCACAGTGGCTTAAATTCTAGCATGTACTGTACAGGATCACTACTAAGTTGGCATTCCTGGCTATAACATACTGATATTTTTGATCAAATTTTGTTTTTTCTGCACATATATTAATTTATCAAGAAAAAAACACACAAACGAAGCCAATCACACACGTGCGTGTGCGCATCCATTAGTAGACGTCTACAGTTATTTTAATAATGACAAGTAACTGGAAAGTGATTGATGATCTGAAGGTGAAATGGCACAGACTAGTCCGTAATTAGCGGGTGAACAACTTTCTCTACAGCAGACTTGGCTCAGAGCAAACAAGCTGGAGTACTTTTAAAAGGAATCTGATAGTGAGCTATCAGTTCAACAGTATGCTTGTTCTTTGGCCCTCTTTCATTCAGCAGGATGAAAACATCTATAATACATGTTTGAGATACGAAATTCCCTTATTCACGAAGAACAGAGATTTATGTCTACTCTCCCATACCTCAGATGAAATCCCTAACCTTTGTCTACCTCTTGGACAAATCTGGACTACCCGGAATGACCAATTTTAATTTCTTTGTCCTTTTTTCCTACAGAATAAGGTAAAGATTTCTCATCATTTTCAATTAACATTACACACATATGAACACATTTATATCACAAATGTAAAAGCACGTACAGAAAAAGTAGACTTTCAATTGATGATCAAAATTCAAGATTCCAGGCTACTCTAGGGGCAATGGAGAATGAAGGAGTGCTTTGTTTGGGCAAACATCAGCAGAACTTATGGATAGTGAGATTTACCTAACTAAATGTGAAAGTCCTTATCGGAACAGGCAGCTGGTCTTTTTTCATAACTAGTGGAGAGCAATAAGCATCATTAAGATGTGGTTCATTCTAAAGAAGACATTTGAAATATATCATTACTGTCTCTCCGTATAAGTGACTAATTCTCTCTTTTTCCCATAAGAAGAGGTTGAGGCAATTGGCTCAGATATAATAATGTATCTTTTAGGTGAAATGAACTCTATATGCACTGTGAGAATAAGGACAGTAAGATGTCCTTATTAATAACTTCTTTATGTTTTTCATAGTTGTCTCCATTTGAAGATACAATATTCTTTAATAGTGTTTAAAAACTGCTTTGCTTCCATTGCTTACTAAAATGGGGGGGCGGGCGCAGGGAAGTGGGAAAAAGAAGGTGCAATGCTTCTTGTTATTTAATGCTAAAAGCTTGAAAGTTGACTGCTTGAAACTTGAAAGGGCATGGAATTGGCTGACATGATGTCTCATGCAGCAGAAAGAGAATTCAGCCCCCTCCGAAATTATTACATTAATAGTGTTACAGCTGTCAGTATTATTTCTTTGCCTTAATCAGGACTGACCAGAGATGATGTGTCCTGAGAAGGCTTATGAGAGAAATTTTCTAACTTATATACTTTTCAGTATGCAACTGTACCTACTCGTTCAAAATATATGCAAGAAAATTATTGTTTTCAGTCTCTAAAGCTCTTAAAAAATCTACATTTTCAAATGTAATTTAAAAAAGTATACAAGAGCAATCCTTTCATATTTCTGCAGTAACTGATTAAGGATCACTTGCTCCTGGCAAATGCAAATCAAAACTCTCATTGCTACTAAAAGCACAAAGAATAATTCTGTTAACTCTGACACTTGCTAATTCTGAGTCCTTACAACTAATATTACATTTTAATAAAGCATTAAACCCACTTAGACAGTAGTGGATAGATTCTGATTCTCTCAAGCTTAGAGCAGGCACTGACACGGGGATATAAGGATGCTCATTTTGTTTGTCTAAGTGTTCTGTTAGCCAGGGAAAATATTCCTTTTTGCTGAATGTGGAAAGATGGTTGACTTCTGTGGCATGTTCAGCACAACATATTTGGTTTCCAGTCCTGGATAAAGTCTGCAGTGATCGAGCACAAAGCTGCCCAGTAGGTATCCTCAAACAACACTCCTTACATGATTTGCATATCATAGGATCATATTATCACAGAATAGTTTGGATTGGAAGGGACCTTAAAGATGAACTAGTTTTGACCCCTTTGCTATGGACAGGGACACTTTCACAAGACCAAGTTGATCAAAGCCCTGTCAAGCTTGGCCTTCCACATTTCCAAGGATGGGACATCCACAATTTCTCTAGGCAACCTGTTCCAATATCTCACCACCCTCACAGTAAAGAATTTCTCCCTAATATCTAATCTAAACCTGCTCACTTTCAGTTTAAAGCCATTGCACCTTGTCCTGTCACTACATGCTCTTGTAGTAAGTCCCTTTCCAGCGCTCTTGTAGGCCTCCTTTCAATACTGGAATCCAGAGACTTCTCTGCTCTAGGCTGAACAATCCAACTGTCTCCGCTTGTCTTCACTGGAGTGGTGTACCTCTTCTTGACTGCCATCAATGGCTCCATGTGGAATGAGATATGGCTAGCTGAATGAATTCTGCAAAGACTGTTTCATTTGCCATAATATTGTTCACAAACATATATTTGCACTACAAAAGATGCTAATAGAATTGCTTGGTCTGTGACTCATCTAATCTCTGGTCCCCACATCTTTCACTTTCACAGCTACTCATTAAGTTTCAAATAAATCCCATTATTTTTGACATGTTAAGGATCCAGACATTTAACCTAGAGGCAATACGCATGAAGACAAAAAACCCAAACATGCAAAACAAACAAAATGCCCCTCATTATAAATACGTACAGAAATATATTTTAAAGCAGACTTGAGGTAGCTTTTTGTGTAATTTGTAGTCCAAGGTTAATTAAACCAGTTTGGTCCTGGTCCGTGGCCAATTACATTTGAACAAAGAAAAACTTTGTTCCTTTACAATCTTTTGTCCATTTCCTTAGATCCTTCTCCCCTTGACACCTATTTTTATCTTAATTTAGTTACAAGTTTTAAATTCTAAAGCATTGCACAAGAGGTTTACCAAAATTTATTAGCAATATTACAGCCTTTCTGTAGTTATCTATGTTTTCTGTTTGTTCATAAAGTCAGGAGCCTTTTCCTTCTATGTTTTCTGTTTGTTCATAAAGTCAGGAGCCTTTTTCTTCTTTATTTTTTTAATTTGTTTTTGACACCCAGTGTAACGACGTGTGCTGCTCCTAGGTGTTGGTAAGGATCTGTAGAGATGAATCATACAAGACAGGTAAAGGATGCATGATAGTCTATTATCTTGCTTCAGATTTATACATTTTTACAGTTCAATGAGTTATAACTCTAGAGATTTTTAGGAGAGAGCAGTTATACTTAAATAGATACAGCTTTCCAACTTAAGAGATTTGACGAGCTCTTTTGGTTTTCTACCTTCAGGCTGTAATCTATATATGCCACCATAACCTGATAGATGTGGCATTTCTTCAGACTTTGCTCAGGGTTAAAGGCAAGCTACAGTTTCTATAGTTTGCCTGTACTGTCTTTATGGAAAACCTCACAAGGTCTGTCTACCTAGGCCTCATGGAAAGTCAGCCTGCCTTTATCTTTGTTTTGCCCCTGGATCAACTCTAAAAAAGAGAAGTGAATTTTGTATTCCTTGGGTCTAACTCTAAAATTAAGAATGGAGGTTATAGTCACAGAGTTTATAAAGTCGCTTAAGACTAAGTAGCTCAAAAACTTCTGAAAACATATTCAATGTCTAACCAAATAGTTTCCTAATCTAATATTCTATTCATATTTCAATAGCAGTATAATGAATATACCCTTTGTTTTGAATCTTACAAAGTTTTTTTGTATGCCTTGAGCACTTTTTCAACAGTTTGTTTTCACTATTTATAGCTGTCTTATGTATATATATATATTTGTGTGTGTGTATAAACAAACGTTTACAGAGCTTTTGCCCTGTAACAGCAGCTAGACCAAAGCTCCCACAGGCCAACTGCTTTAATTCCCTAGTTTCCTCAAAAGCCCTTTCACAACAGAGAAGCAATGGTTTACAAGGTTTAAAACCCCCTACCACTTGTTTTGCTTTCAGTAATTGTACAGACGTTAGATATAAATTCTTGAAAACTAGTAGCCCTTACTGTGTTCTTACTGCCTGCACATTCAGAGCTTGACCCCGAGTTGGTTTACAAACTGGGCCCGACTTCCTTTATCATACCTAGGTGTTAGATTTTTCCAGTTCAGATTAACAAAGCCAGAGGAATTAGACACAATGCATATTCAAATATACCAAATGAGGTGCTGCCTGGCTAGACTTTCAATATCAGTTGTCAAACATATCTGGCTTTCCTTATGTGTTTCAACAGTTATTCTCCCAAGTCTCCAGCTTCTGTTATATCAGTCGCATTTAACCTCACAGTTGTAGCTACTTCCTTCTCAATGGAAATCTTTCTTACTCTAATCTCCGCTGTTCTGAATCTTTCAACTTCAATATTCTTTCTGTCATACTGTTTGTGGCAAAAACATCACGTCACAGACAGAAAAAAAGGCATTGCTGCCAGCTCCCTTTTTAGTGAGTCTACTCAACCTAACCTCAGACAGCAAGAGTCCTACAGGGCAACCTACTCCATTTTTTTCCTAAACACTAGCAGTCAGCCCTTGCTGTGCACACAAGTCTGGCAGCTGCTTCTTCTAGAACCTATCATAACTCATGTCTCTCTACTAACTTTACCCAACATAAGCTAACTAATATGCTCATCACTTTCAATGTGAGGAGTCAGTGTACAGGCAGTCACAAAAACTCCCCTAAAATGTTTTTGCAGTTATTCTAATGCAATTTTCAGCCCCTCATTGACTCACAGAGGCCCCCTGAGTATGACCTTTAATGAGCACATCTAAATTAGGTTAGATCAGTTATGCCCTAAGAGTGTCACTCTTTTTCCATTAGCTATAAATAGAATTTAGGATGATGGGCTTAAACATGGCCAATGTCAACACTCTGGGCTCAGTTCAACTGCCTACATATGGGCCACTCTTCTGCCTGGGATTCAAAGCTTCTAGTTGCTGCTTTTGGGTGGTAAAAGACTTCTACAATGTATTGTACCATATCTGCTAGCCTGAGTTGATGGCTTTGTTGCATAAACTAAGTATTTCTCCTTATATGAAAAAAAGTATCTACTAAAACTTATATTTGAACTGCTCCAGCGTATCTCTTCTGGCCAAAGCTCCTGATTTAAAAATTCTCCTTTAAATCCCCTGTGTCATTTCTACCAGTCTTATGGGGATGGCTCAGATACCATTGAGTTCCTCATCTAGTACCAAACACCACGTTTCAGTAAGCGAATCAAGACCTGAGCAGGATTCAACATGGAATTAAGGTATCCAAACTTATAAGTGAGGCAAACCACTTAAATTAGGTGTCTAAATGCAGGTATCTGCACTGAGGTTGATGCCTAGATTTCCATTACTCTCCACAGAGATCTTGAACGTAATTCATGGTATCTATGGCCATTTGAGAGACCTTGGGCAACCAAATACCCGTGGGATAAGATGAAGTTACTCAAGACGTAAGGACTATTTGTGAAGTTTTACAGTGGAAGCTGGACTTTAGGCAATATGCCAGATTTCAAATAGCACTGAACTGCTACGTGTGTGTTTAGTGAAACTTTACAACCCTCAAATCAATAAAATCACATAGTCTAAATATGAGTCCGAAAAGCTGAAGAGAAAAAACTGAATCAAAATCCTAAACTAGATTATTAGTCTTCTTAAAAGAAGATATTAGTCTTCTTAAACCTGAGTGTTTAATTGACTGACTAATAAAATAATTAAGAAGTCAAAGAAATATGGTTCCTGTATTTATTAGCAGTTCTATGGAATAGGCAATGATCTCAAGAAAGATAAACATTAAATTAAAGTTTTTGTGTTGAAATAAAAATATACAAAAGGTTATTTTCATATAAATTATTTAAAAAGCACCAAAGCAGGCAAAGGTTCTCTTAATCCTTGTTTTCTTTAGAGAATAATGAACCAATTTTTTTTTATCACAAGAAGATAATTAGTTGCTGTAAATAAGTACCAGATTTTTTGCAGGTCTGTCAGTTTAATATGGTTCATAATATTTCTTCAGTGTGTGCTTTACTTTATTTTAATCAAGTTTCCAATGCTTTTGGCATTGTATTAATTTATTCCAGATTTATAGCAACTAAAAAACTCCAGAGCTTAAGGATACTGTTGGGGTCTGAAAAATATATCTTAAAGACTAGCTTCTTCTACAGGAATTAAAAAGCTAACACATCTTCCCTGTGGAGAGACTGAGGAATCTTTAATCTCTTTTGACTTTTTGCTTATTAAATTTAAGTACATAACATCCTCCATGGTTGATTCTGGGCATTTGAAGACATGCTATTCAGCTGAACCAAAGGTACAGCTATGTCAAATTTTCCACAGTGAAAATAAAATCCATTGAAGCTGATAAACCTTTACCCCTTTTTCCTAATACAGATCAAAGAGAAGGATCCCTTTTTATGTTTCCAGTGTTTATATTTTAAGAAGAATGATAACCTCACTTTTAAACACTTCTTTTTAAATTATCTGACCTAATGCAGAAAACAATTAAAGTGTCTTCACTGTTCATATTATCATTTCTTCTTGTTGATATTTTGAGTATTTTTGCTGATGGCTCAGAAAATACTGGAGCTAAATATAGCTACAAACGTAAGACAGAATTTAACTAAAGCAACAAAAGAAAGGTTTCATAACCAAGAGAAGAGGCACCCACTTTACCTCCTCACATTCCCCAAAGGAAGGCGATAAAGATCACAAATGTAATGGGGGCATTTCACCTGAAACATCACTGGGGAAAAAAAAAATTAAAAAAACCAAACCAAACCAACCCAAAATGAAACAAAACAAAAAAAACCCCACCAAAACCAAAATCACAAAAACAAAAAACCAAAAACAAAACAAAAACCAAAAACACCCAAAAAACCCCAAACCAAAACAAAAAAACCCCACCCAAAACAAAACCAACAAGACTGCAGCTGTCCCAGCTTATTCCTGTTCCCTATGCTCTTCCTAACAAAGACATCTGACTGGTTCGAGAATTTATTCTTTATATAACAAAGAATGGCACTTTTTCTGAGCTTTGAAATTTCATAATCCTTAGGGCTTATCTCAACAGTAATTAACCTCCACGGCAACTAGCCAGATAAAACTCCATAAATCTCCCAGAATCTTCAACCTAGAAGCTAATTTATTTTTTATTCTTTTGAGGAAATTGAAAAACAAACTTAACTTTGAATTTAAGTGACAGCAGCGTAGTACAGGAAGATTTTTTGATCATCACCATATTTTTTACTTTTCAAGTAAATATTCTTGAATCCCTAATTGTAAGATTAAATAACATAGACAGAAAACTTTTGAGTAAGTTCTTAAAATGTCAGAGTAACAATAACATTATGATAAGCTGAGGGGAAAAATAGCTTCCTTCTTTCTCTGGATTTTGTAAAGAAGGAAACTCAAAGAAAAATTACTGATATACAGATGAAGTGCAAAATGTATTCATAACAACCCTTGAATTTTTATATATTTCATACTGGCAGAGTAAAGAATGTCCCTAAAGTAATTCATGTCCTAAACCATTTATTTAAGTATCAGTGGGAGTTGCCATCTGTTTTGGTTTTGTATGACCTGGTTTTTGCTTTTGGGCCACAGAGGTGGCTTCCGTGAGAAGCTGCTAGAAGCTTCCACCATGTCCTGCAGAGCTAATTCCTGATGGCTCTGAAGATGGACATGGTGCTGGCCAAGGCTGGGCCAATTAGAAATGGTGATAATGCCTCTGTGGTAACATATTTAAGAAGAAATCAAAACAAAGGTTGTTGTGCAGTTGTAATTTTCCAGCGAGAGAACAGAGGAGTGAGAACATGTGAGAACAACTCTGCAGACACCAAGGTCAGTGGAGAAGGAGGAGGAGGAGGTGCTCCAGGTGCTGGAGCTTTCTCTGCAGGCCGTGGTGATGACCATGGTGAAGCAGCTGTGCCCCTGCAGCCCACTTAGGTCCATGGGGATACAGAGATCCACCTGCAGCCTGTGGGGGAACCCACGCTGAAGCGGGTAGATGCCTGGGAGGAGGTTGTGATCCTGTGGGAGATCCATGGAGAGAGGGCCCTGCTCCCAGGATGGAGCAGCCTGTCCTCGGAGGACTGCACTGTGTGGAAGAGTGACCCATGCTGCAGCAGTTTTGGGAGGACTGTTGCCCGTGGGATGGACTCACACTGCAGCAGTTCGCAGGGAGCTGTTGCCTGTAATCATGTTGCTGTCATTCACATGCCTTGACGTATCTCCCAGGATTTTACCAGGCACAGAGGTAAGGTTGAACTAGGAATCTAGTTTACAGTAGAGACATACACCAAGTAGAGATGACAGTGAGAACACTTCAGCAACTGAAAATTGACATACGATCTGTAAATCTGCAGCTCACCATGTTTACCTTTCAATTAGCAGCCAGTGATAATGAACACAAACTCTTCCATTCTTTGCTTATAATTCCTACTGATTAGTTATGGATTTCTATAAATGAAAGCAAATGGAGTTGAAGATTTTCCATTTAAACTGAATATGAGGTGGAGAAGAGTTGCTGTGCTGGGGACAATTGAAGGATGAAATATCATTTGGGCCTTTTGACCCTATCTTTGAAATGTTCTGTTTTCTGAAATGTTTTCTGTTTACTTCTCCTTGCCTCCCTGTAAATTCTTAGTGTCTCACTCAAGTCAGCTCTGATTTTCATTTGTATTATCACAGAACTGAGTCAACTCATTCGAAATTTGGAAAAACTACATGTCAGTGAAGAAAAAAAAATCAAATTTGAAATATTTTTCTGCTGGTTTACTGAGTTGTATATATTGAGGAAAGGGTGTGAGGAACCCCAGATTTTTTGACAGAAAGACAGCCTAGATGCAGCGGAACCAAACAGAGAAGGGCAGAGGATAAGCTAGGTGAGGAGGAGAATTCCAACATTTCAGCCAAAACGTGCAAATGCAGCCTAAAATTCACTGAATGAAAGAAAGGTTAAAAGAAAATAAAAAGAAAAGTGAAAAGGTTTTATAGGTATTTTACACTAGTAGAAGATAAATGAAGAAGGGGGGAGTGAAGATGCATGAAATAGCTACAACAAAGTCTTTATAACCAACTTACATGTAACAAAAGTGTTCCCAAATAGAAAAGTTGAAGGTTTTAACATGTTTGAGACAAGCTATGATTCCACTGGTGGACAAAAAATTCTGAACCGTTGCATACTCCTGAAATAACCCAAACTACTTAAGTTTTGCCAAAAGTGAAATGCATCAAATTCTGGAATAACTCAATTCAATTTATGAAATAAATATTATTTAATGTGTGTTGGATTCAGTTTTGGTTGTGGGGTGTTTTTTAATTTGTTTTATTATTATTTATTTTTAATATTAACCCAGACTTATTTTTTGCTGAAAAAAAAAAATTAAATTTCAAGATTAATAGAGTCATGAGTTTTGGAAATACAAATTTCCTCCATTCATGCTCTTTAACTCTCTCTGAGACCTGACACTCTTTGCCATGAAAACAAATGTGTTTGGGGCTTTTAATAGGCTTCAATCATAAATATATTAATATCATATCTTCGAGCTAAGCTGGGATCTGAAGGTTTTCACAGTTTCTATTATGTGAAAGACCAGAGACAATCACTAGTGAACCAAACTCTTAGAGAGAGCAGTTTATGATCTTCACATTTTTCAAGACCTATAACTTTGTCAAAACCTGACAAATCTCATATTTGGATGAAAAACTTTGAAAAATCCAGGTAAAGACCTCAGAAGTAGGATCATTGCTTAATAATTAAATTTAATTATAAAAGAAAAGAAGTAAAATGAAAAAACAATAAACCTGAACCCCAAACAACTTGTTTAACAGATGGCTTCACTAATTTGAAAGTTAAGAGCATACGGTAGCTCTCAACTGCCCCTCATTAGAAAAGACAGTCCTCTTTCTAGACCCAAATCTCACACCAGCCTACTCAGACCTGCTGTTCTCACATATCCTACTGTAAATTATTTACATCATATAAGAAAAATCATGAAAACAGGACTGTTTAAAAATCTCATTTATTTACTGGAAGGACTGAACTTCCAAAACCGCTCAGAACCCTCCAGCTTGTCTTCCAGCATGTAAGTGATGGTCAGATAGCCAAATGAAATCAGAACTGACCAATCCTTCTTAGTCTCACTTTGAACTAGTGAGCACACAGGGATCTTGTACCTCTGGTCCATTTCATAGGAGTTGTACTGATATCACCTAACTTATTTGTAGCATGGATACCTATGTCTCAGCCAATCACAATAAATTTCTTCCATGCACAGTCACAACAGAAAGATACCTCTAAGTGCACAGTTCAACTGGATTGGTTTGGATTACTTCAGGATGCTAAGAATTGTACCAAGAAGTACCTATTCTCTACATTGACCAGTCATACAGATGAGTGTGACTGGCTCAGTTGTAAATATTTAAAGTGCAGACAAGGAAAGTTAGGTGGCTGGGCATCAGTCACTTGGTGGTAAGGAGTTTTTTTCATTTGCATACTCCTCTTTCTTGGAATTTATTTTTCTTTTTTTTTTTTTCCTTTTCACTACAAATTAGTAGTAGTAGCACCAGTAGTAGTAGTACGGCTACTATTACTGTTATTACTATTATAATATTTTTAAACTGTTCTTATTATTTTAAACTGTTCTTATCTCAACCCATGAGTTTTCTCACTCTAACCCTTCCAGTTCTCTTCATCCCATCCTTCTGGTGGGGAGAAGGGAGTAACCACCTGTGTGATGCTTAGTTGTTGGTGGGGGTTAAACCGCAACAGATGAATGTACACATATATAGATTATTTTTGTCTTGTGAAACACCCAGTCAATAACATTGAACCAAGTATGCTGGAAGTTTTTTTAAAGTGATATTTACCCTTCTTCTTTTCCTGTGTTGAAGAATGTTTTGTCATGAGCTAAAGCCTGAGGGACTTTCATCCTGTCTTGTTCTACATTCAGCTCCTGTACTAACAGAGTGTAGCCAACACACCACTGCATCTGACCATATGATAAGAAGTGAGCAGGTTGATACATTTTTAGTGAGGCTTTTTCTTTCATAATATACATTTTGTCCACACAGAGCTTCTATATGGAAAGACATAGTTTCAATTAAAAACATAAAAATAAAAACTTTTAGGATATATTAGAGACTTGGTAATTTCACATTTAATAGCTGATTCAGGGTAAAAATAATTTGTCTAAAAATTAAATCAGGCATTAATAATTTATGTATTTATTTAATGACAGAAATTTGAAGTGCTTTCTTTGTAAGAATTTTGTCCTTTGGCAAAAAAACATGTTGTACCACATAAGCATATATAACATTAATGCTGCTGTAGTGTATGCTGCTAGGAGTCAAAACAATGGCAGAGGGAAAGAAAATATGAGTTGTAGCAGAGATTAGCCTAAGGAAGCTGGAGTGATCCAGTTGTGTTGTAAACTGTAGAAGGATGGGGGACCACTGAGTTACTGATGAAGTGATAAGGCTGGGGACAGAATTTATAGGATAAAAATTACCAATGTTTACAAAGCTCAGCAAAGATAAGAACATAAAAGGTATTATACCGGGAACGTTTAAAAGTTCAGATAAACCAGTATTATCTTTCCCCCAGAAGAAGCCCAAAACAAATGACTGGAAAATAAGAACAAGCCTGATATTTTCATTGAATATTCCCTTAGTTTTCAACATTTTATAGTGATTGAGATTTATACTGCACGAGAATGCATGAGGTGTCTTATGCAATCAGTAACCTTCAGAGGACTTCTCTTTTATGAATGTGTCCAATCTTCACTTGTACCCATTTTAGCTTTAACAGCCACAATTTCCCTCAGCTTCTCCCACTAATCCTGACACTATCAGAAGAAATACATCATTTTGGGAAAACAAACAAACAAACAACCCAGCCCATTTCAAAGAAACAAACAAAAATCCAGCCAAACCTGTAGCAGTCAAATTCTGGCTTCAACTCATAGTTCCTGGTTCCACTACAGAAATAAGGAGAAGAGAGATGATTCCTCACCACATTTTCATGTCACTGACGATTTTGAAGTTATCCGTCATAGTCTCTTCAGCTGCCCATTTTCCAGAATGAAGAGTTGTAACTTTTAAGTTGTGTTTGAGGAAGCTATTCCATATATCAGATCATCCTTCACACCATTCTGTGAATTTTTTCCCTTTCTGCTACTTCCATGTTCAGAAGAAGGGATCATCACTGCACAGCATATGAAACAGACTATTATATACTGTAATTACATTCTATTTAGAGATAATATACTACCATGTAATACATACTATTATATAATTTGCATTATTAAAGAGATATTAAGATTTAAGATTCACAATGTTTATAGAATAACTATAAACAGTTTATAGAATAACTATAAACTATAACTATAGTCCTCTAGAGATAAAATTTCATTAATGTGTTGCACCTCAAAAACAGATTAATATGAGAAACTAACATAAATTATTTCACGAACATTGGTAGAAGTGTCATGGATGTATGAAGTAACATTTCTTTCTGTGAGTGTATATTTTACTTTGATAAAAAAGCCAGCAACAAAGAACTTTTAAAATCTTTCTACAACTTGATTGTGCTTACTTGGGATGAATGAAGAACTAAAATAAGTTTAAATTTGACCTACAATGAGTAATAATGAATGCAATTGTCGTGATCCAGGGGGTGTTCTGCTGGGATGCTACCACCTCCGGATCCGACTTCAACAGAAAGTAGCTCGGCAGCCGCTGCATTCACACAGACACACACACGCTCCGGATAGCTTCTTCGACAGGTCGACAGCAAGGAGGCAGGAAGGGTCTTTGTGTGGAATTCCACGGCACAGGTTTATTTGAGCCCCATGTGTGAAGAAGACCAAGCACCAAAGACCAAGTGAGATGGAAATTTTCAGTTTATATATGGGGGCGGGGAAAGCATCAGGAGCAGAGGCAGTATATAGGCGGGATTAGGGTATGGGAGCCAATGGGAAAATCTGAGTGAGTGGCAGGGAACAAGGTCCAATGGGAGAGTGGGGAAGGGAGAACTTTCCAATGAAGGAGCAGACAAGGTACAAGGGGGTGGGGAGGCCAACTGGGGAAGCAGAACTGGGATACATTTCCATAACTGGACAGGGCATTCTGTGGGAGGCTTTTTAGTCGCTTTAACCTGGGGAGCTTTCTCGGGGTCTGTCCCTTTCACTGGCTCCCACATGCAATCATGCAATAGTGTATCTTAAGAAGATGTTGAGAGAGAAAACAGGACAGCAAAAAGTTAATAGGGGACAATGAAGTAACAGAAAGTTTACTTAACCTAGTAAGAGTGTAACAACCTTCTTATAATGAAGAGAATTCAGCATAAAATACACTACTAATTGCTACTCTATTCTTTGTAATCTCTATGTTTTCTGTACTACTCTTATGATGTTACTTCATTTTATTTATGATTCTATATTTTCTCATGTTTGTTTGTTTTTGTTCCCAACTGGATGTTTTTCATTTGATTCTCTTCTGCTTCCTTCATCTCTGTTTATATGCATATCACTGATCTCACTTCTTCACTTACTGTGTTTTGAATAACACACTGGATGCCTTTGCCCCCTTTTGTGTACTGATACCTTAGCATCCTTTTACACCTCTCCCATGTGCATTCCATTTTTGAAATGCTTTCACCTTTTCTGCCTTATGTGCTCTTCCATTCTCATTTTGTCTTTAACAAGTTTAATCTCTCCCTTTCTACTCTGGATATGTAATACACTTTTTATTCCCCAGTCATTTGTTATTCAACTAACCTTCTAATGCAAAAATTACCTCAGAACTGATGTTAATTTGGTTTGAGCCATTTTATAATTTCAATATTTGTTGTACTAATCTTTCTTTCTCTCCTAGTACAAGATTCTTTTATTTATAAATGTATGAAAAGTATAAGCAAGAAAAACTCAGAAGAATGTAAACAGTTGTTTCTCTTCCACATCAAAAATGCTATAAAAAACATAATCAAAAAGGTATTGTCAGAAATCTGTAAAAAACTAAAGAAGGAAGAGGAGTTTTTTATTTATGTTATTTTAATGCATTTTTACTTAATGTGTGAAGAATTCTGACATTCCACAAAGATAAGAGGTTCATTTGACAGGTTTCACTTGATAATGGATGTAGACCAAAGAAGATGAAAACTGAACCAAAAAGAAAAATGTATTTGCTAAGGAATTTTAAATAAATGAATATGCTCTAAGTATTGCTCTACTAAAAGTGCAGAAACTTAATAATGAATGCAAGTCAACCCAATAAATTTGACATTTACTAATATCTCTTTGCTGCCACTGAAAGTAACAGCAACAGGCAATAGAGCCAGGGCCTGTAAAAAGCTAAGGAATATCACTAATTAAAGCAATTCAAACTGATTTTACACTGGTCACTCTGCATAAGTGGTCTCAAACACACAGTGAATCATGAAAAATTTATCTAGAATTTAAATATTTTGTTTTGAAGCCAAACATATCCTTAACTGTGAACTACAGAAAACAAGAGCAAAGATTAGTTTAAAGGTGAAGCATAAAATAACACACTGACAAAACCACTAGATTTACATGAAAGAAAAAGTTTTTAGGCTGCTGTTGTTATACTCTACAGGCAAATGATGAAAGTAAAATCTTGCTTAGCATTGTTTTCTGAAATATTTGTGTTAATTTGCAAGTCTTCCCAAATACTACCAGGGAATAGCCTTTATCTAGGCCATATTTATTCAGGAAAATTATTCATTCAAAGAGATTCTACTTTAAAATGTAGGTCTGAAAAAAAAACAAAACATGTGTCATAAGATAATATCCTTGTGGGGAAGAGTAAATATTCTTTTAAAGCAGTATCTTGTCTCCAGCAGTGACCAGTTGCAGATGCTTCAGGAAAGAGCATAAGAAAAAGAGCCTGTGTTCTTTCCACTCTTGCACCAGATCCATATCTAAGGGCTGCACTTGGACCATCTTTGTATGGTCAGGAGTCATAATCAAGGTCAATTTGGTTGATCATTGTTAAGCCATGCAGTGTTTAACTCCTATTGTTTTTAAAGCTCATCTTAACTTTGTTACTTCATTCATGTATAGATCTCATTTCCTCCTCTGTGACTTTCAAAGACATTCTTTTGAAAGTTTTTACCTGTATTCAGCCTTCACTCTATGCCAAGGAGTTTTACCTGATTGCTTAATCTGGGAAATTTTCTTGGATTTGTTCTGTAATATTTAAGAGCTTTTCCATACAAGGAATGAAAACTAAATTGGCAGACTGCATAGGGAAGGTGACACTTTTCTGTACAAACTCTATAACCAGCAGAAAGGGGTTGCCTATTACATTTCCCCCAAGCTGTCACCAATTATTATTTCTCATCACAGTATCTTCCTCTTGTCCCTATCAGAACAATTTTTTTCCTATGTTGTTCCATGTATGTGTTCCAGATACAAAAACCATCTGAATTTGGGATATTTTAGCAAAGTCTCAGACACATAAACACAATTTATGAAGAGTCCCTCATGTCCTTCATGATTTTTAGAAACACATTGAATCAATGTACAGCAAAACTGTGCATAATAGCTGTATAAATTTTATTATAAATGAATAAAACTTTGTTAGCATCTGAATAATTACATAATCAGTTGCCTCATGAGAAAAAAAATGCACTGTTCTTTACCAGCATTACTGAACTAAACCCGAAGAGTTTTTTCAGCTTACTACTGTAAGATAAATGACTCCTAAAATTTTTGAGGAAAAAAATAAATATTGTAACCTTGAAAGACAACAGCATTTTTATACTTTCAAATTTTTTTCTCCAGTTGACCTATTTTCAAAATAACTTTCTTAACTAATTGTTGCATTGCTTAGTATATTTTTTTGATTTCATACAATGGATCTAGAATTTCATTATATATATATATAAATATACATATGACTGTATAGAGGCATAGAAATACATATAGAAATACGCGTGTGTGTGTGTGTGCACAGTATCTACATCTATAACACTGTGTATGTCTATGTCTGTGTCTATGTTTATGTAAAACTTCCTTTTGACCTTTGTATGATCCATTGAATCCCCTGCAATTATACTTGGGAAACAAGGACTGGCTGATGGCCATCAGTGAAGATGGGAATAGTGGTATCAGATACAGAGATAAGAACAGGTTGGCTTTATTGTTGGATGGGGGCAGACCTATGATGCTGCCAACAATGAAGTGGGCAAAGAAAGGTCTGAAGCAAGGAGTACTCTGCAACCAGCCTCCGAGCAGGAAAAGTCAGCAGCTTTTTCCCTATGAAGCAGAACTTTGAAACACTGATATCTGAGACTAATTCACCAAGTCTTTTTAAAGTAGCTCTTATGTAAAATGAGAGAATTAAGCTCACAGAAATATTTCTGATCACTGTATTAGTCAACCAGAGCCACATATTTCAAGATTTAATAGATGCTGATTTCAACACAGCTGAAAACCAAGTGGAGATTTTTGAGACAAAATATTAGTTAAAAGAAGAGAATTTGGTGCAACACTGTTAGTATTTTAGTAATACATATACATTGCAGACACATAACTGCATCTAGAGATACACATATATAAAAATAAAGTTACTGGTACAAGCTGAAGGTGGAAGAAAGAACTTGTTAATTGCTTGTAGTTGAAAAGGAATTTATTTTTAATCATGGCACATGCACTCATTTTCCTAGAGTGGATCAAAAGTAATAAAAACCTGCAAGGGCACAAATGAAAAATAAGATTTTAAAAGTAAGTTACCTATACAGCCTAACAGATGGATCTTTGTGTCACTGGTAATATTGTATTGTGGTCTTTTAAAAATGACCATCATATTCTTTTAAAGGCGATTATATTAAAAAGTATTATTCCTCTGATAGTCACACAACAAATGCTGATCTGATTAGTTTCTTAATCTGTGATGGCAGCTGACAATGGAAAGTGAAACTAGAACTGACTCCCCTCCATATAGTTTACAATTATTGTATCTTAGATATCAGTAGCACAGAACATTTTTCCCAGATATTTGATATATACACAATCTTCTCTGTTAGTCTGTCAGTCACTGGTTCCAGGGCTGTGTGGCATCCATTCAGTTCTGTGTTTTTCCTTTCTCCCAACACATTCTGTGATACGCTGTGGACATTCTGCAAATTATTGCGCAGCATAAACTGAACTTCATCTCAACTCCAGTTAATTAAATCAAGAGCAAGTCCTGTGCTTTGCACAAGCAAAACTGATGGGCTCTGACTGACAGCGTCAGCTTTACAAAGCATCACAGAGTAAGGCTTTGTATGGCAAGGGAGTCCTTTTTCCTTCTCTTCATCACAATTGCTGACATTTTGGCTATAACTAGTGGGTGACATGATTCAGACAGGGTAGTAGCATGGAATTTAATAAGAAAGTAAGAAGGCTTTGCCTGTGACTGAAAGCCCCTAGTGAGAGCTGTGGTGTGTAAACAGCCTTGCTGCTGCTAACATGTTGGAAAAATTTTAACTTTAAGAACAAGAACAAAATTATACTTTTAAAATCCCTTAGATGATGCTTTATAGAGAAACTTAGGTGTCTACACAAGCAGTATAATAGTGATATTTTTCCTATAAATATCAGAAATTCATTATCAATGATCCTTGCATATAACATTCTGGAGATATAACATATTTATATATATATGTATACATCTATTCAGACTTGCAAAGGTGAAATAAGACAGATTGCAACCATTCCCCAAGAGATGTACAACAGCTATTTTTCTTATACATGGGAAATTACTTTGAAATATGAAGTTTTCAAACTCTTTTTTTAAAATTATAATAAAAAGAAAACATTTATATATATTTTTTTTGTGTTAGAGATAGAAATAATATCTTGGGAGCGGAAATTAATATGCATACATTATTTCTTCCATACTACATGTCTCCTAGGATCTTGAAAAATAATGAAAGATTTGACTTGACAAAAAAGTGCACAAAAGAGAAAATGATAATTAAAGTATACTGGTTACAAAGGTCCTATCATCACCCATGGCAGTAGCAGAGCTCTCAAAGACTGCATGAAGGAATGTTTAAAGGGAATCATCTGGTTGAAGAAACAATACTTTTTCCTCCTAAAATATTTTATTGTATCCAAAACTTCTACTCTTAATGCTCACAGAAAAAAAACACTACTCCTCTTTTAAAAGGAGTGGTTCAACTGTCTTTAATCAAAGTTTTATGATGCTCCCATTAAAAGATTCTATTTTCAGAAAGTGATAGGTGGCAGAGTTTAACATTAAACCTCTTATTTTCTGTGTCAGATGCTTTTCGTAGCCTGATTTTATTTGTTTTCTGTTTCTGGGAAGATTTCATCCTGAATAGCCCAGGTTTTTCTCTCAGGCTAAACAAAAGAGCTTGTTCAAATATAAATAAATCTTAAGTCACCATGAGATTTTCTTTGATAACCCTGTTTCTCTACACTTTGAAAGAGTTTGTTGACAAATGTTTCTGCATTTTTAATTTTTAAAAATTGTTATTATTTTTGTACTGCAGTTTTAATGATACCACAATTTATAATGAAAGAAATGTTTAAAATGTGAAAGCTGAATTTTAAAAGGCTTAGTATTTCTCAAAACACCTAAGGCTTTCCTGGGCATGCCTGTAGCAAAAATAAATAGATTCCCTTCATAGAGCTTCTGAATATGTTGCAAACTTCAGAGATGCAGTTCATTTATGCCTTTCCACAAAACCCTTGGTCATCCATCCTCCAGCCAGGAAAGTGGAGGTGGTGCCAGTCTCTGCATCCTCATATCACATCTGTGTTGTTCCAGGCAAGAAGGACAGAAAGTAAGTGTGTGTTACTCCAATGACCATGAGGCCACGAGGCATTGATCCATAGGCAGCAGGGATGCCAAAGACACCCAACAGAAAAGACAAAGCCTTCGTACGTCTTCTGTCGTACAGAAAGAAGGAATGCAGCAAGGAATTTAGAAAGACGTATGGTTTCTATAATGGGGTCTGAAAGTGGAGAAGAAATCATGTGAAATGGTCTTGATATTAACAAAAAAAATAAAATTCAGAAGAACGGATTAGCATCACATATTCCACAAGAAAGGACATTAATTAAAACTACACAGAAAACACATAAACCCTGCAGATGGACAAATACTTCCCAAATAAGAGATTGTTCCAGGACTTCCTGTAAAAATGGTGGAAATTTTTTTGGTGCAAGGAGGGAATGAAGAAGAAAGAAAAATTATGTTGAATTGGAAAGGGAATGTCACTGAAGAAGTGACATATTCAGGAAGAAATGTGCCATTCGCATACAGTTCTTCTCAGCCTATTCACACTCTACAGAACTCCACAGTTCTTTTTAATCCAATTTAATTCAGATGATTAAGTATATTGAAATAGCAACTGAGATGTAGTAAAAGCAGCCTGTCAGTCATATTTTCCCTGTCTTGCTAAGAAAAGCAGGAACTGAAGGATAAAAGGACACCACAAAAGTATGTGTGGGAGTTAGGAGACTGGGAGCGCTCAGAGGGGAGATGAAAGGATGGAGGAAGTTGTGCACACAGACTCAGCTGCAGGCACGGGGCCCTGCTCCTGGCAGCACTGACTCTCCAGCTGGGGTACGGTACTATGAGCTGTAGCAGCTACAAGAAAGCTGTCTGATCCTTTCCACACAGGAGTCTTCTTCAGGATACCTGAGGACCATAAAACAATCCAGAGGAAGGCCTGCTGTACTGCTTTGGTCCTTATAGCATTTTATCTTACTGCTGTGCTAATGCCTGGCACTGTCCACTCTCCCTCTGCTTAGCTTTTTTCAGGACACAGAAAAACAATTTATCTCAGACAGCTACTTTTTACCCTCACTAGCTTTATGAAAATCATCAGTGAAATGCGCTCAAATACCTTTTTGCTAGGGAACTTCTCAAGGAACATGCTGCCCCCTTTGCCCTGTAAATACAATAATTATCAATATAGATATACTGATGAAGCTAATCCATATCTTTTTTTTAATATTCCATCCCTTAGATTCCCCTGTATGCTGGTTGATGGAAACTTAGGCTACACTGCAGCACTGCTGGTGGGCCAGCATCTTGTTTCTTGTGAGTAAATTCCTGTGATGTTTCTGGTAATAGCCTTTGTCACAGGTAATGGAGGTAAGAGAGCAATGGGAATACAAACCTGCTGCAGTTTGCCTAAAATGCAGAAACATCTGCTCGAGTCATGAGTGGCTTGTTGGCTGAATTCAGCACAGGAGAATCTGGCAATTAATCTGAAGTGTCAGTATATTCGATAGAAATTGTTGTAGAGGGCTTCTGGGGACATAAAGGTAGCTCTGGTGACTGAAGATTGCATATGTTTCTGTGTTTATTCATTTTTAAAGACTTCACTGCACTCAAATAGTAAACTTTTTCTAAAAATAAAGTCTGCTTAGTAACTTTCTCCAATGGTGACCTACTTTGTGGAAACAGGTAGGTCAGGACGGATATGGAAACTTCTAAGAGCATTCACGTGTGTACAAATTACAGTCCATGGAAAAAGAGATGGTATTAATTCTTTAAAGGAATGGGTTTTGAGATAATAATTTTTTTTCTGCTTGGGGCCAATTTTCCCCTTTGGACTAATTTTCATGTACAAACCCAGAAGCAGAATTGCCATTCTGGATGTTTTCCCTTCTGTTATTCTACCTGTTTGAAAATAAGATTCCACTCTGAGATAATCCTTTAGTCCCTGGACAAATATAAAAGCTTTAAAATACTATTTCAGGAATCTTGCCTAATCTGAAATACAATAAAGATTATGAAGTGCAGAAAATAATTAATGGGTTATATATGAGCAACAGATCTTTCTAAAATTTCGATTTCTCAATTTTTCCAACATGTTTTGCAGTATATATCATGTATCTCAATATTGCTATCTGTATGAACCCAGAGGACTGATTCAAAACCCACCCTAAACAGTAAAACTGATGTAAAAGGATTTGGGGTCAGGCTTTAACAGACTTCCAGATTCCAAATTATTTTCAACCTTGTTCCCTTTAAAATATTTTTTTAAAATACGTTTACAAATGAAGCTTACCAACGGAACATTCCTGATGATATTCTATTGTTTCAATGGATCAAATATTTATGAGTTAATTTTGTTCTATTTTTATCTCTCTGTGAAAACTTTCAATTCCACCATGCTAGTACTTCAAAAATATTTTTTTTCATTTCAGTTATTCTTCTGATAACGGAAATAGTAGGAGACTTACAGTTTCTCTATCCAGTTAATTTATGGAATCTCTTACCCTAATGTCATTGAAGCAATAATAATAAGCAGATATTTCAACCAATTTGAAAGGTCTGTCTATATGGAAAAATAGTAGAAGAAACTTTGAAGATACCAATATTTATCTCTTTTTTTGATTGGTTTATTTGTTAGTTTGTTTCTGAAGCACACCATCTAAAGTGGTGGGCCATCACAAAGAACATTAAACTTTGAAGCTGGGAGAGCAAATATATTTCAAGGTTTTATTCTGTTTCAGTTCTTCTGTATACTTGTACTAGTTTGAAACTAAACTAGTGAGAGACTCCAAGTCAGAAATACAATTTAATAGGAAAAAAAAAAATGCAATAGTACAAAAAACAACCCACTGACAGAGAGTACAACCTGACCCCCTGACGGTCAGGGGGTTGGTAGCAGTCCTCCTGGAGTGATGGTTCTGTTCAAGCAGTGATTCTGTAGAAGGGTCTGGTCTTCCTCTGAAGGTCCAGTGGTGGTGTAGAAGGGTCTAATCTTCCTCTGGGAATCCAGTGGAAAAGGCTGCCTGTGCTGTTCCAAACCCCAGATAATATCCAGGTGGGAATACTTGGCTCCTTCCCCCTGGGCGGAGCATCTCACAATGGGATGGTGAGTCACGAGGTAAGGCATTGTTGGGCCCATTAACAGAAGATAGTCTGGAGGCAGGAGGCAAGGAACATTGCTACACCTGGTTTCAACAGCTCATGAAGATGGTAATAGAATACACTGTAACCCAGGACAATACTACAAATAACATATCTATGAGCTTAAACATACTCCAGAAAAATTCTTCGTGCAAAGCTCTTATGAAGACTTCTGTAAGTTTAAAAGTTGCATTTTTAGGTGAATAATCGAAACTGGAATTTGTCCAAAACCAACACATACAACAGACACAAACTGTGGTTTTAAAACACTCTTTGGGACCATTATAAGTGACACTGAATAAGACTCATTCAGTCAAAAAATTAGAACGCTGAATACTCAATTTCTACCACATGTCTACAAGTAAAGAAGTTAAGATAACCCGTCTTTGTACTCTTATGTTTTGAATACCATGAAAGACATGAACTTACTCCCTTCACGGCATTACACAATGCCATGTATTCTATTTTTCAGAAATGTGGACATGACTTGTTTATAATATAATTATAAGCTAATTTTAAAAGAAATCAAAACCCTCATAAGATATTTTTCCTACAGAAAAACTTTGCAAAACAATTCTTGAAATTGTTTAAAAATTGTACTAATTTCTTCTACATTCAATACTGGTTTTCTGGTTTTCAAGTAATTGAGTTTTCCTTGTGGCTATTTTAAAATCTTGTTTCATTCATTACAAGCTTAAATTGAATCATCAATAGCTTAAGCTCTTAAAGGTTTGGGGAAAGCAGAAAGGAAGGTTGGGAGAGCATTATAGTTGAAAGTCAAACAGGTTGGATATGTGACAGCCATCCAGACTCTTGAACTTAATGCCATTACTGAGTAATTTTTATCAGTCAGAGAAGTTTCTGAAACACCAGACTCACACTTATATCAATATCATAATTCCAAGAAAAGAAAAAAATATATTCTAACATCTGGAAACAGGAGTGGTGAACTTTCCACTAAAATTCTGTTCTTTGATGGATAATCAATCATCCTCAAAGGAGATAGCGGCAAAGATGGGGCAACCCTGGATGTATAGACAGACTAGGGAATGAGAGGCTGGAGAACAGCCCTGCGGAAAGGGACCTGGGGTTCCTGGTTGATGGCAAGCCTGGAGAAGAGACTGAGCGGAGACCTCATTGCAGTACACAACTTCCTCATGAGGGGAAGGAGGGGCATCTCTGATCTCTTTGCTGTTATGACCAGTGACAGGACTTGAGGAAATGGCCTGAAGTTGTGTCAGGGGAGGTTTAGGTTGGATATCGGGAAAAGGTTCTTCACCTAGAGGGGGGTTGGGCACTGGAACAGGCTCCTCAGGAAAGTGGCCACACCCATACAGCCTGGCAGAGTTCAAGAAGCATTTGGACAATGCTCCCAGGCACACGGGTGTCCTGACCAAGGCCAGGAGTTGGACTTAAAGATCCTTGTGGGTCTCTTCCAACTCAGGATATTGTATGATTCTATGATTCTAAGACTGACACAATGCATTTGACAGATTTCAAATTCCAGATTCCAATTACAAATTTTCTCTCAGTTCATTTGCAGTTTCCCTTTTACATTTCCCTGTAGGAAATACGTGTGATATTTAATCAAGATGACACGTTCTAATAGACACCTGTAACTGTTCATGTTTGTCAGTCGTGGGGTAACCACGACAGAGCCACATGCTCAGATCTCACCACAAGCACATTGATCACTGAAAGGTGGTTAAGAACTTTCAGGTTTTTAAACTTCTGTTTCTCCATTCTGAAGAGCAGTCCATTCAGCTTGATATTTTGTATTTTCCTGTCTTAATCTTTGTTGCTGCTGTTCAGGGCTGCCACCAATAATATGTCTCCTGCAATAGGGATCTTTATTTAACAGGCGCAGTTTCTAAACCTGATATATTCAGCCCCCTTGTGGTACATACCAAAGTGGCCAGGTTTTGCTAAGTCTAGCATGTCTCTGGAATGTTTCATAAGAATAAAATCCCCTGTGTAACAGAAGCTCAACATTTGTTCAAAGGGTAAATTTTTCACCTTCTACCAGTGACTCCAAGAGAAGTAGAGATTGTGCATTTTACCTTTTGAAACCTGCAGGATTAGTAGAATTCTTCTTATGTTTTGTTTCTTGAATTTCAGTATCTTACCAATATATAATTTAAAATTTTTGTCACTTTCTTACTTGCTTTTTACTTATTCTCTTCCTAACACCTATCGCTCCTTTTGGCAAAAAGAGTATTCTTATCTTTAGTAAACTTTAAAATATTTTATTATATTCTTCTTATTTTCTTTTTATAAACATTAGATGACTCTTACATTAAATGTCTTCTTCTTTGGCTTGCTTCATTTGAAGTTTCCTCTGATCTGATTAAAGGCAAAGAGAAGTCTCCACGACACTTTCAATGCTTTCTAGATAAAAAAAAGAAGGGATGAATTATTTAACCAATAAATAAATAAATTAAGCATATTGAGATACCATGTGCATGACAAAAACCCCTTTTCATACTGATAGCTTTTTAATCTTAAAATTTCCTTTTTAAAATTTGAAACTGTTTTTAAGAATACAGTTCCTCAAGTTACGCATTCACAAATTTTTACTTGTAAATGCTCCTTATCTCCCCTTTACTATATGGAAAGTACCTATGAGGGGAAAGTTTGGGACCAGCTATCCTGAGAAAATCTGAGAATGTAGTAATTTGCAGTTTTAAAAAAGTGTAAAAACCCCCCAAATATAAAAATTATGTCCCTTAAACTTTAATTGATAATTTGAGGGGTTTTCCTTGTTTTGGAGCAACAGCAAATGTAGACATAGATACTTTTATGTCGTTATATGATTTAGAATCATTACAATTTTGTGCCCATTGTTGATTTGACATAACTTCTTATTGCAGCTCATTGAAGTCTTGATTCTAGAATGCTTCTTTAACCAAAGTAACTGACACGTAGAGGTTTGCATATCAGAGAGGATCAAACCAAACCTTCCTGCAGAGAAGAGTTATCTATGAGCCTCCAGAAGTCTAATTTTCAGCATTGAAGTCTCAATTAATTTCAAGAAAAACTTACAAAGCCTGACTTATTTTTTTTTAACATTATTTTGCATGCCTTCTTAGGAGTTGTGGTGGATTCTCGAGAAAATTAGAACAAAATATTCCAAATTGCCATACATTTACTTTCTGGAAAACAGGGCAGTTAAATATCGTTCATACAAATATATAAACTGTCAGAGGCCTTAAAACGGGAGTAAATTTTAAAAAGTTTGTCATCCTGGCAAGGTTTTTTGAGCTTCTGTACTGTTGTCCACTGATATTCAGATACATAAGAATCCAAAACTCCTTTAACCCTGAATTCAGCGAACCCTTCCATTCCTTACTTGACTTAAATGAAGTTCCTCGTGGTCAATGATGCTAACTGCTCTTAAGAGCTTTCTATTTTTCATTCCAGTCTTGTTTTCTAGTTAGATGCAAATTAAGGGTGCCTTACTCTCTGCTTAGAAACTCTCCTTTTTACATAAGGTGGAATGTCTATTATTTAACAGTTACTCATGATGATATACAAATATATAATCTGTTCAACAATTACAAAGTCAATTTTTAATAGAGTTAATGCTTTTAACACAATGTGAGACAATGACTAAAAAAAATCCCCTTGGAGTACACCGTCATTGTCAAGTTTCACGGAAATTATTCCAGAAACATTTGTTTCTCTTACTTCAGTTGGCTTTTTCTGCTACTTGAGTAATCAAAACTGTCTCACTAGAGTCCCATATTCCCCCGCTTACTTGTCTTATATACACAAAGGACCACCAAAGACAAAGGAAGGGAAGTAATTTCCAGAAATCTGGGTATATTTTCTAGTACAGCATGAATTCTGATCTTGATCTTATGTCAAGCAACAAATTATGCATTTGTCCCAGAAACAAAATTAATTTCCCAAAATTATTTTTATCTGTTTTAATGTTCTATTCTTCAAAATTATGCAGGGTTTTATCACATCACCACCAACACAGACAGTATTTTTCATCATTCCAAGCTTCCTGTAAGAAAATATTCATAAATTTTCATTTTAATATATCTTTTTTTAGCTGCTGTGATAAAAATCAAAACCTGATTTCTGACTCTCATATTTTGGAGGTTTTCTTTATTTTTTTTCTTTTCCAAATTGTTTACTTTGTCTAAAAACATTTGAAATTTTTTAACCTACTTGTATCCTCCAGGTGTCATGTGGTAATAAAAAAAATAACCTTTCTGCACTCATTTCAGGTGGCCTTTATTTTCATTACTCTCATATTTATCTACAGTAGACCATTCCACCTATATTCCATTGCTCTATTGCCTAATATTCTTTTATCACATTCCACTCTACAGCACAGCTCAGAACTGGAGTGGAAGGCAAGTTGTTCCAAAGACAAACATTTCTATTATAAACCTCACCATAGGCAGCAGATTTGTTCATGTCAGATTTGTTCACGGCATAAACATACTTGATATATGACATTTCGTTTTATGTAAAATAAATAGTTTGATTAATTAATCTGTGTTTTCCCACAATGAAGTATGCTGGATATTTCCTGCCTCAGAGCTGATGTTTTTAGAAATATATCAGACTGAATCTCAAACTATACACTCTTGTATAAAGCACAACATATATATGCAGACCAAAATCTAAAAAAATCACATCTTCTGAAAAATATTTCACTCAAATGCATAAAAATGCATTAAAAAATGTGGCTATTTGAAGTCCTTTATTCATTGCATGTTTTTGTTCAAATGAAAGATTGATTTGGTTCTATATTTACTTTTATTTCAATACAGTTCTATCTCAGATCCTTGCATCATCCAAAATTGACTATCTTCGAACATTATTAAGAAAATCTGTCTAGCAAAAAGATAAAAGTTATAAAACAAGCATAATGCTGTCAGGCTTCAAGACCCATCACCAGGTAACAACAAAAACAAATTGTAGAGGCAATTTTTTTATCAAACCATAAAATTTACTCGCCTTTGTTCATGTTAAAAGTGATTTTTAATCTCTGTGGAATTTGACTTAATAGCAAATAAAATTTTCTATCTTAAAAATAAAAAAAAATCCTATAACAAATAAAAAAATGTGAAATAATACTAAAATAAATATATTGTAAGGGTGATTTTTTTTACTTTCTTTAACTTTAGCCTAAAGATCTTAAGAGTATGTACAGTCATTAGAAACAACCCATCAGGAACTGAAAATGGATGCATTTAATAGGGTTTTGTGTATCTCCTCTTGCTAGCTATGGTGAGTATGACACTCCAACCACTTAATTGTTTCCAACAGTTTACAAAAGATGTCTGTCAAGTTTAACAAACAGCACAATGCCCAGTTACTTACCAGTGTCCTAATAGTTGGTCCAATCAAAGGAAATTTATTTTGTGCATCATCAGTAGAGATACTAAAATCTGATCTGAACTGAACACTAACAAAGTTTTTTCTCATGGAAAGGTTTCTTTCACCAGAGACATGGTTTATCCAAAGCTTGCTTGCAATATGCAGTATGTAGTATAGCCAAATCTTATTATTTTGTTAATAAATTATTCTATTCCACTCTTGGTTACTCAGCTCTGTAATTCAATTAAGCCAAGTCAATTTCTATGGATTATTTTAAATAAAAAATTGCATAGCTAGTTAATGACCAATCTTTTGCTCTCTGTGATTGGCAAATAAACCTCTATACAGTTGCTCGCTCACTGTTCCCTCATCAGGATCAGGGGAAGAATCAGAATGGCAAAAGTGAGAAAATTAATGGGTCAAGAGAGTTTAACAATTGAAGGGAAAAAAAGAAGCAAACAAACCATCAAGTGATGCAAAAAAAATTTTTCATCACTAGCAGATCAATGCCCAACCAGTATATGAACAATGGCTACCTTTGAAAAATTACCACAGGTTTACTGCTGAGCATGGGGTTTTATTGCATGCATTTGGTCACTTTGGGTCAGCTCTCCCAGTTGTGCCTCTTCCCAACTCTTGTGCAACTCCTGCCTACTCACTGACTGGCCAGAGCAGGAAACAGAGAAGGCCTTGATGCTGCATAAGCCTGTAGAAGTCTGCCATCTGTAGATGACTGCCCTGTAGAAGTCAAAACATTGCTATCAAGACTGTTTTGGTCATAAATCTAAACCACAGCACTACATGGGCTGTGTAATGCCCCAGTCTGCTTGGTGGGTTCAGGGGAAGGTAGTTGTATTTACCCTAGGCAGTACATAGGAGAAACAACAAAATTCTCAGGAAGTTCAAAAAACCACTTTTACTCGCCAACTTTGGAACATTCCAATGGAATAAGGCACTTGGCAAAGTTTAACTTAACGAACTTTAACTTGTTCAGACACAACAAGGGATTTAAAAAGGCATCGATTGGAATATTTCTTGGTCCAGCTCATAGTGTATTTTGAGAAGAAAAAGTGAGGAGAAGAGGAAAAGAAAGGAAAAGAAAAAGGAGAGAGAAATGTAGATAACCACCACCCTAATCTGGTCTCAGCACCTTTTAAATCCAGAGTTGTGGAGAGCACCTTGCAGCATAAGTTTATGCTAATTTCAGCACCAACAGTTTTTTCAGGGGAAAATCTTTGTTTCAATTATTTTAAATGCATTTTAAACTGTATATGTATTTAGAATAATCTGCACCTTCTACAGAAATTTTGCATTAAATTCAAAGAGACTTTTAAGTATTGAAATTTTTTTTTGCTTTGTTGTTTTTTAAATTATTTTAAATCCAAGATTTTATGCATTCATTTTTTCTAATCTCTGGACAATCTAGTCAATTTATCTTCATTCAAGATAATTTTAAAATAACAATTTAGCACAATTTTTTATGTTCATGATTAGTTAATAATACATTGCTAAACAGTCATCTTGAAGTCATTAGTAAAACGTTTCTCCAAAGAAACACATGCATTTAACAGCCACAACTAGCACTTAATTAAAGGACTAGAAAACTGAGATTTAGGTAATGAGCAAAGAGTCTCTTAATCCGTTTTTGGTTTATGGACACATCTTGAATACAATTTAGGGGGACAGAGAGAGAAAGCAGTAAATGTTAAGACCAAAGTTAAAGCATAAATTACATCCAAAAAAGGTGTTAACCTGGCCTCTTTTCTGGATTATTTGGGGTAGACACTAGGAAGGACTTAACTGCACTGGAGACAACGAAGTACATAGATGAAATATCAAGTCACATTATCTGAGAAAATGCTAGGAGTTATAGTATTACTGTGATTGAAAAGAGAAAGGATTTCGAGCATAAGTAATTTGTGAAGTAATTTGTGATAAAACTTTCTTTGTAGTTTGAACCAAATTCAAAATTTTGTTTGATAAGTACAGTTTCATTTACTATGGAGATGGGAATTAGTATCTTCTAATTCATACCTTTATCAGAAGACAACTCTCTGTGTGTATGTCTACAGATTGATTATGTTAGGCAGTAGCAGAGAGATTACTGTAGAGGATTGACCTTGGCTGAATACCAGATGTCCACCAAGCCACTCTATTGCTCCCCCTTCTCAGTTGGACAGGGAAGAGAAAATAAGATGGAAAGCAACTCGTAGGTTGAGAGAAGGCAGTTTACTGAAGAAAAAAGCAAAAGGTTGTGTACATGCAAGCAAAGTGAAAAAAAAAAAGAGATTTTATTCTCTACTTCCCATCAGCAAGCAATGCCTGTCTACTTCCTGGGAAGCAGGGCTTCAGCATTCGTCATGGTTGCTCAGGAAGGCAAATATCGTAACTAACATATGCATCCCCCTTTTTTCTCCTTTTCTTAGGTTTTATGTCTGAGCTGACGTCATATTCTGTGGAATATCCCTTTTCTCACTTTCAGTCATTTGTACTAGTTGTGTCCCCTTCCAGGGTTTTGCCCACCCCCATCCTACTGGTGGGCTGCAGAATGCTGAGGAGACAGAACTGGTCAGCAGGAGCCAAAACACTGGGGTGTTACCAACACCTTTCCAGCTACCAATGCAAAGTACAGAGCTGTAAGGGCTGCTGTGGAAAAATGAACTCTGGCTCAGCCAGATCCAGTGTAATTATCCATAACACACAGTCTGCCACATACACTTAGAGGAGTATTTTGGTTAATCTCACCAACTGACTTGATTGGTGCCAATTAATTTACATCCTTAAAGGAAGATAACTGCTAACTTTGAACTTAGTCCAGCATGACACAGATATTTTTCAGACAAGGAAAAGACTGACTACTGGATATGAATCCCCCGCATTTTAAAGGCTTGTAATTTTGAGTATTATATGTGGAGAGAGATCACAGAATCACAGGAAGAAAAAAAAAAGGTTGGAAGGAACATCTGATGGTTGTTTACAACCAAGCTCCCACTTGAAGGAAGGATAGTTTAAAACCTTAAATAAGAGTGTTCACAACTTCTCTAGTGGAGTTTTAAAAATCTTCAAGGATGGAGATTCCATACTTTCTCTGTTCTACTGAACAACTGTCATTGCAGTTAAGCATTCAGCTTTCTAATGTACAGTTTAAATTTCCTTTGTTGTGACTGTTTTTTTGACTTTTGTCTTTATGTACTGGTTGTAGGATAAAGTTAATATCCTTTATATTAGTTACTATAGTGTTACTTTGGATTGGATCTGGAAACTGTGTTGATAACACAGGGATATTTTAGCTATTGCTGAGCTTTTACACAGCCTCAAGGTTTTTTCTGCTTCTCACCCCACCAACGAGGAGGCTGGGGGTGCACAAGAAACTGGGAGGGGACACAGCTGACCCCAACTGACCACAGGGACACTCCATACTGTATGGCATCATCCTCAGCAATAAAAAACTGAGTGAAGCTTCAGAGTGATTTGTCTTTTGAAGTAACTGCCACACGTGATGAACCCCTGCTTTCCTGGAGATGCTTGAATGCTTCCCTACTGATGGGAAGCAGTGAATGGATTCCTTTTTCTACTTTCCTTGTGTTCATGGCTTTGGCTTTACCTGTTAAACCATTTTTATCTCAGGAGTTTTCACTGTTAGTCTTCTGATTCTCTCCCCCTTCCCATGAGTGGGAAGTGGCTGACTGGCTGAGCTCGGTTTAGTTGCCAGCTGAAGTTAAGGAAAGACAGTCCTTTCTAGTGCACAACACAGAGCTCAAAAGGTTCAAGACAGCAACAGATTTGATTGGAATTTCATATATCATATATAAGAGGATGAACAGCAGAATAATTTCTACAATTTTCCAAACAAGTTGAAGAATACTCAGTTATATATTTGTCATTAACTTCTCTTCAGTAACAGGAAAAGGCAAAAAATAACAGTAAAATTTTAAAAAGCCCACAAAAAGCTAAAACAAGCCTTCAATGAGTTTCAAAGCCTTTTAAGTATCAGAAATGTGTTTTGGAAATAATACAAAGATGACATTAGGCATAGCTACTGCACTTGTGCTATGTCACCTGGGATTAATTTATATAATAGGTGGGCAGGCAAGCTTGTTAAACAATTCTGTTCATTGAGAATTTACTTATCAAATCCTCAGGTAACCAGATAATCTGCTTTATTAATGTGCAACAAACAAAATATCTTGGAACAATGAATAAGGGAAAATTGCACTGGGGATTACCATGTTAATACTATACAATTCCAAACATAATACAGAAGTAGACTTTTTTTTTCATTAAGTACCAAATACAAATAGAAAAGAAGATAGAATATTCTGACTGTTTCTGTCTTACCAAAGTGCATGAGGTTGATTAGCGAGCTACAAAGTAAACAGCTGAAGTTTGAATATTAACACCTACGGAAATTTCAGTAAAATTACTTTTCTTTATCTTCAGAAATCTGATTTTTTCATAAAGAATTGGTTTACTTTGTTCATAGTTTTTATTATATTTGAAGCAGCAGGTTTAGTTTTTTTATGACAAGAAATGGAACATTTACAATGTTCTGTTCCTGGCCTTGAAAAAATGACCACTAATATTCTTCTTGTTGAACCTGTGCAAGTAGTTCTTCCTGTGGTGTGTAGTAGAAAAAAAGTTACCTCCTACAGCACAGCCTCATTGAAATACTGTGAATACATAAGGCTGACACTTCTGCTTCAAACCAACCCAGAAACTGTTAAGCAGTGCTTTCCTGCCAGGCATCATATGAGGAGAGTAAAATATTTCTATAAGCTTGTGAGGGAGGAATACAAAACTTGCTCTAAATATAGGCAGCATTTTTATACAGTTATGAAGCTACAAATGGAGTTAGGCAAAAGGAGGGTGGGGTTGGTGGGGAAAGGATACAATTTTACGGGTTGTGACAGAACTTCTGTGTCTGTAATGTGTTTCTGTCAAGAACTAATCAAAAGTGCATACTAGTTATCTGCATAGGTGTTTTCACATTAAGCTTTAAAATAAGTTAGAAAGTTTATGCACAATTTAGCAATTGCTTATCTGAGGATCTAGAGGAGCAGCATGATTCCAGTAAGTGGAAATAACTGCTACTTTGCAGTCAGTAACCTCGGTGGCAGTATGCTACCTTTCTGTTCCTCATCCGCAGAGGCCAAATCTGTACGGTGCCCTGCTGTAATCAGCAAATTATCCAAACACCATAGCCTCATTCCTTTTAGATATTGCTTTTCTTCTTCCAAACACAGAAATGTGTTTAGTCACTGCTGGAAATAACCAAGAATTTAAAATTCATCAAAATCAAATACTGTGTGTGTGCTCTAAAAGACTGTGATTCTCTTGAGTAGATTTAGCCTAGTGAATCATGTCCAGTTACCTGTATCACTCTTCCATAAGTAGTCTTTTGCTATCTGGTCTGCACACAGATCATCTTGATTTTTTGTTTCACTGCATTAAGTGAAAAACTTCAATAAAGAAAGAGAAATAGACCATAAAATAGAGACAAATTTCTTTTGCTTCGAACTACTGCATCACAAGGTATATGGGTCTGGTGAATAAGAAGGTGAAGAGGAAATCATCTTCCAATCTGCTCCAGATTTCTGGTCTGGATTAAGGTCAAATCACCACTTTTCAAAGATTTTCACTGTGCCTCAAAGCACAAGCATTGACCATCTGATTCTTAGCTTTGTGTGTACTTGCTCTTCTCTCTCTGTTGCAGTTTTAGAAAAAAATACTTCCTAGACCACACTGTCCTCAGAAAAAAAGAAATCAGGAACCTTTTCCTGTAACACAAATTCCATATCTATATCTCTGTCCTGTGAATTTAGTTCAAAACAGTATACTCCTAGGCAAATTTCCAAAGCAGAAGCAGGACAAAAACAACATACTGTGACATTTCTAGCAAAACAGCTCTTGTAAAAACAAAACAAAATAAAACATATCAGTTATGAATTTCTTAGATGTGGAGCAGAATTTCACTGTTAGAAATCTGTCAGCATCATCTCCAGCTCTGGAAAAAAAAAAGTATAGAGTATTTATTTTATGATCTATACTTCATGTCATGATAGTGATAAACATGTTTTTACACATCTGAATATTTTTTTCTGTAGAAAATAGGAGAGAATATTTTAAGAATATTCCTCAGTTCATGTTTCTGCGGGACAACACATATGTAGTACCTTTGATATTTTGAGAGACTTTTAGAAAAACCAAACTGTAAAATAACATAAGATACAAGTGAAAAAAAAAAGAAATAAAGTTTTCAACCTGAGAGATGAGTTGCAAAGGCTCTGCTTTCAGTAACCAGTGGTCATATGGTACAATTAACACTGACTAGGAAAGAATTAGCATCTTTCAAAGCTACAAACATGGTGACTGTGCACGTCCAGTCAACACACCTGCAGATCATATTCTGAAGTACAAATTTTTTATTTGGAAATGCAGAAACTAGGTGAAGCTGATGATAGAACAGAACAGGAATAGAATAGATTATTTCAGTTGGAAGGGATGTACAACCATCTTCTAGTCCACCTGACTGACCAATTCATGGCTGAACAAAAGTTAAACCCTGTTATTAAGGGCATTTTCCAAACGCCTTGTAAACAGTGGTATGTTTGGGGCACCTAATCTGTTCATTCTCTGGGAAGCCTGTCCCACTAATTGACCACCCTCTCAGGAAAGAAATGCATGGTGCAACCATTCCCATCCATCCTATCACTGGATACCAGGGAGAAGAGTTCAGCACTCCCTGTCCACTTCCTTTTCTCAAGAAGCTGTAGAAAACAATGAGGTCAACCCTCAGCTTTCTTTCCTCCCAACTAGACAACCCCAAAATCTCCAGCCACTCCTCAAAGGACATGCCTTCTAGCCCTTTCACCAGCTTTCCTGCCCTCCTCCGGACTCATTCAAGGACAATATAGTAAAATGTAGGAAAGTCTTACACTTACACCAGCATTATGCCACCTCCTACCATGTGTTAATGTTGCTGTCTCTTTCATGTGGCAATTCTCAACATAAATAAATAACAGTATTACTGTGATCAGTTTAGAAACCCCATGTAATCTGTCATCGCTACAATAATCAGTATTTAGAAAGATAATACTTGAGAAAAAGTTATTATTACATCTTCCAGTCATTGCTCTGCATTAATAATTAGCTAAAAAAATATATTTTTTAATTTACTCTACAGTATTTAATTTACATATAGGAGGTTCACCACATTTGCATTTTTTTCTGATTTTATATGTTGTTTTTTTATGTTTTAAACTTTGGAATATCTCAAATATCCCAGGCAAATTACTGACAAGGCTTGGCATACATTATGCAGTCTGGTGACAGACCAAGCAGTAGTATGATCTCTGTCATAGGCCACATTGCAGAAAATAGAAAGATAAGCTGTACAGATGGATTCATACAAGAACAAATTGTGAACAACTTTTTAACAGCAATTTAACACTGTTTCCTTTTATGTTTTCAAAACCCAATCATCTGTGTTGGATACTGCAGGAGAACATGGACATTTTTCTTCATGCTCAATTCCTCTTGCTGGAAAATCCTCAATATTGAGCCAGCAGAGTATGGGCTGAATGCCTACATGCTTCCCTTTTCTAAGAGATTGAATCCCTGAAAAACCTTCTGTATTTTGGAATATAGTTTGGGTATGTCCATTTCATATCAAAAATAACCAATATGTTTGTTTGAACTAAAACTTTCCATAGTCTTCTACAGGCCACAGTACCATATTGCTGACTCATCCAGATAAGCTCTTGTCATAAAATACAGTACAGCTGTTAAATATATAAATAAATGCAGAACTTTAGAACATCAGAAGAGTCAAAATCAAGCTGGATAGCAGGCCGTCTTCTGAAATATTTGTAGAACTCAAGATTTGAAAATTGAATATGTTTATAGAAATAGGGAGTTTCAGCTCTGGTCTGTCAGGACTGTACTTCAAAGGTATCATGGCATACGTTATGAAAAATATGGATTTGGTTTGGTTTTGGTTTTGATTTTGGTATTGTGGTTTTGTTTTGTTTTGTTTCGTGGGTTTTTTCTTTGGCTGGTTGGTTTTGTTTGGGTTTGGGTTTGGTTAGGTGTTTTGGTAGGTTTTTATTGTTGGGTTATTTTCTGATTATATTTCTTTAATGGATAAATAAAAAAGTCATCAATCTTAAAAATTAGAGTTCAAAGAGTGAAGATGAAGAATATTCATTCCAGCTGATTCTGAACTGTGGAAAGCAGTGTGCTACAAGGTCCTGGTCAAAGGATTGCACGTACTGGGAGAGTGGATTGTGCAGAATTTTTTTTTACCTATTTGATGAAATATTCTCCCAGCAAAACTCATAATGACACCTTATCTCAGCCTCCTGTGTTCTTCAGTTTAGATACTAGAAGCCAGATCCTTCCTTCCTTCCTTCCTTCCTTCCTTCCTTCCTTCCTTCCTTCCTTCCTTCC